>JARHVA010000515.1:357500-510000 GCA_037957365.1 Torreya grandis | reverse complement strand
TCAGTTTGAGGAAGTTTCTTCAAAGAAATGGGGTGCCAAAATGAGCCATTACTTGATAAACATTGAATGTTTTTTGATATTTTAAGTTATAACTTGCAAAACCTAATTTGTAATTTGAAGTGAAGACTTTTACAAGTTTTAAGACATTCAAATTGACAAAAAGGAAAGTGTAAATTACAACATGAGTTTTTACAACTAAAGAAATTCAAACTTGTTAAAAGGAAAAGTGCACAATACAACATTCACTTTTTTAACTTAAAGCCTGAAAAAAAGATAATTAAAAATTACAAATAGCTCTTTCATAACTTAAAGATAAGAACTATTAGAATGATAGTTATAATTTGTAACTTGCAACTTTACAATGTATCTTAGAACAAAAAAATGTAATTTATAGAATGTATTTTACAACTAATTGAAAAATCAATCCATAACCATGACTTCTAAAGACTTCTTGTCTTTTTTTGCTTGTATTTTCTCGATATAAATGTCAAAGATCTTGAATATCTATTGAAGGTGCTCTTTGTTGAGACCAAGTGTGTAAAGGTTTTTGATCTCACATTATGTTATTACTTTAGATAGTTCCCTAGATGTAGCTCTATAGACTTGAGTATTTTTTCCCGTTTGATCCAGTGTATTATGATAATTGATGAATCAGTGGATGGAACTCAAGTTGAAAGTTGTATCCTATGTTGATTCTCTCTTGAATACCCCCTTGAATTTATCTTGTACCTCTTGAATAAGAAGGGGTTGATCTTGGTGATCTACTGCTTCTCATGATAATTTACCAAGTAAATATTTAATGTCATGAATTATATGTGTGTTTTGGTCTTATTAATACTCTCAGTGAGTATCTTGACTTTGAAATCAGCTGTCCTATCCAACTTTTCATGTTCTAAAGAACTATTTAATATCTTTTCTGACTAAGGATGTCAGTCTTAATTAGGTTAATGACCTTTAATTTTGGAAAGTATAAGTTCATCATTTCAATATCTAATTCATATTTTCTTATCTCTACCTTCAGATATGCATGATCATCCTTTAGAGTCTTATAATAGTCCATTGTCAACTCTATCACTTTGTTTCCTTTTCTTCAATACTAATTATGTTAGCCAACTTGGAGTGACAACCTATGAATCATGTGTTACTTAAATAGGCACTACCATTTATGAATCTATAGATGAAGAAACTACATTGGGGGTTACTATGATAGGTGTTGTATCTCTCATTGATATTACTATTGAATCCTCGACTGATGATTTGGCTATCTCTTCCCCATTTATGGGTTGAGTAGCCACAGTTTTATCAATGGGTCCCACTATTTCCACCTACTTGGTGGGGTCTTGGGCTACCATGATAGTGGAATAAATGGGTACTTGAATGGGTGAATTAGATCTAGATGTACTTATTAGGGGTGAAGAAATTGGAAGTGACATAGGTGGAAAGGTAGGCATGTGTGGTTGGAATAGGGGAACCTATGGAAGGGTAAAATCCATGGCAAAAAATGAATCAATAAACATAGTGGGAACACTCAAAGTAGATAAAATGGGTAGTGTTATAGGAGATGAAAATAAAGTTTTATCATCCCTATGCTTGGGATGGCTAGTAGGATTGCAGTCAGAATGATCGAGTCTATAGCTATGTACTAGTGGGTGATATTAGTGATTCATAGAGTGGTAGTGGATATTGGGGATGAGGTAGAATTGATTGCAAAAGAGGGAGGTGAAGGTAGAGTTATATTATCCAACTATGTTTATTATCTTATTACCAAGGGATTCACTTGCACAAGTGGGTTAGATGAAGGTATAATTACTTGCACTAGTGGACTAGTGGAAATAAGAGGGGCAATTACTTGATCTGGCTGGGTAGGGGAGATAGGAAGAGGGATTATTGTGGTTGGTTGAATAGTAGAGATAGGAGGAGGGACTACTTGTGTCAATTAAGCACAAGTTGTGTCCTATATAGAAGTTGATAGTGGTTGATCTATCAGTTGGGCTTTTAGCTCTTGATTGATGAAAGAATCCCTCTTTGCCTTCTACTTCTACTTTTGTTTATGTGATACAATTGGCCTCACTACCTAGTCTGCTTGGGTTTCACTATTGGAACCCTCTACTTATATTGTCACTACATCCTTATCCTTCAATTCTCTTAATTTGTCTATAATACTTAGGGTTTCTTTAGTTATTTTGACCCCTTTACTCCTTAACTAGTTTATTGTTCTATTCATAACCTAGGTGGTCCTATCCTTCAAGGAGAAGGATTTAGGTGTAGACCACCTAACTAGAGGAAGAGGTTGGAGATAGATTTTATTATCATAATAAACCCTATCTACTAGATTTTCATCATCTATAAAATATTCAAGGACTGGTGCCATGTTGTAGGTTTTGGTTTGTTCTAAGGTCATTCTAAAATAATATCTTAACCTAACTTCATATTCATCTTGCATATCTTCCCAATAATCATCATAGAAAGGAATGTGGGAATATGTGTCACCCACTAAATTGGTAACATAGCCACTCACATCATAGAATTTCCTTGCATCGAGAGCTCTCAAGGTCATTTGAGTCATCTTTGTATCCACACATTTGGCTTTTAAAAGGGATGGGTAGGTATATCTCCCTATGTTGATAGGGAAGTGGATCCTTATCTTATGCTTGTTTGATAAAAACTTATGGGTTTATACAAGTTGCCTCATAAGTTCCATTAGGGCCCATTTTTTACTTACATACCTTGAAAGGGTATAGTAAAACCACTAAAACCACCCACTCTGATATATGTATATGTTGGGAATTGAATGAAAAAAGACCCCCACCTAGCAATTTCTATTGTTACAACATCATAAAATATTATCCTCCCTAGTTCTTTATCAAACATGATTATGATGCAGTATATAAAAGCATCATTGACCCTTCAAATTATTGTTTACTTACCTCAAAGGTGAGGTTAGGGTAGCAGTTAAAGACCTTGTTGATTTGATCAGGCACTATGTTTAATCTTTGGAATTCCCTCCCTTTTGATAATATATATACAAGGTATGAAGTCATATAAAACTTGTCAATAGTTTGGACCTCCATCATTTTTTTGTGAATGGAGTCAGAAATCAACTAGGCCCAGTAGATGTACTATTTGTTCTGATAGATTACATGGATATATTGGTACATCTAATCTTGATAATTCTTGGTATTTGGGTCCCCTATAAATTTTTTTAAGAGTATAATAATGTCTCCTACTTCATCCTTGAAATCTATCCTAGTCAAGGTCCTAGGCATCATTGTAGTTGTAGGTCTAGTTTAAAACCCATAGGCAAGCTACATTATTATCATGATAGAAGTTTTTAGAGGAGTCTGGGGTTATATCTAGGTAACTTTCATATTCTAGAATCAAGAAAATGGCATCAATGAAATCATGATCAAGATTTAGAATCTTCTCTCCTTTATCATTCAGCACTTCCCTCTTCTCAGAATCATAATGTTTTTCCATGGTGAGAAATGGATTAGGGATTTGTACTGAGAATGGGAAAGTTGTAGCCTCAGGCAAACCACTATCATAGATGCTCTGAATCTAGTCATTATTAAATTTTGTATTTACTCTATCCTAAATTTTTGTTAGGTCTGTGTGACCTAGCTCTATGTCAGTGATCTCATTAGTGTTTGAATCCAAGATGGATGGGACACCAAGTCCTTTTGACTTGAACTTCATATCCTTTATAGACATGTACCCTAGAAAATTAGCATGGGAAAACCAAATCTAGATTTGGTTGGGGTTTATAATTATTATTACAGGTTCTTCTTCCACTTTGAACTTGGTAGGGTTTTAAATTGTAATTGTAGTTGGAAAGTCCGACAAATGTATGATGTGCAATTGTAGTTAATAAGTCTGATCAAAATGTTTGATGGGGTTTTAACTTGAAATTATAATTTCAAAGGCTAATGAAATGTTTGATAGGAAAATTAGTCTGTAAAGGCAAGTTAGACTTCTAACAGGAACTTAAAGTGGTTACAACAATAAAAATCTCTATCAAGGCTTCTAAGTGTTTTCATAACTACAATATCCATTGGGTTTGATCTTACAAGATTAAGAGGGATTTATATTAGATTTTGTGTAGGGGATCTTGAGGTATATTCTATATTTTAATTTTTTTTATGAAAACCCCTAAAAAAACCCTACATATAGCAATTACCTAGGCAAATTTTAACAGACTCTAGAATGTAGGTAGAAAACTTAGAAAATGCTAGCAAATATGGTAAAATAGATAAAACCCTAGATTTTTTTCCAAAGAAAGCTATGTTTTATAGTGTTTTGAATGAAAATTAGGTGACCTAGAAAAATATTGTGACTACGCATGTGAAGCTAGCAATGGTGGATCTGATGCATGGATCTAGCATTGTTTGGTGATGGAGGTCGGTGCTTGTGTGGCATGTCTTAGAGATATGGATAGTAGGTTTTTTGGTAGTGGAGTTCCAACTTTGATTTACAATTATGATAGTGATGATGAAAAAACCTAATTTTATTAATAAAAACATGCAATAAATGCTAAACATGGTGGTGGCTAGATAATTTATGAGAAAGTGGGGTTTCAGAGTCATTGTGCAATTTTACAAGTTATAAAATTATATTTTGCTTTTTTATCTCTGCTTTATTCTGAGTGGATTTTTAGAGGCAAGAAATACCATGGAAGTGGGTATCAAAACTTTAGTTACTCTTTACAACTTTTTAAAATTTTAAAGTGTAGAAAAAGTTCCAATTTCCAATGGGTAGGGAGGAAAGGCAGAAGGTAGAGTTCGAGTTACACTTTACAACTTTGCAAAGTTGTAAAGTGTAAATAGACTTCCATTTTCCATAGGGTAATAATAAATAGTGAAAATTAGAACTTGTGTTATATTTTACAACTTTACAAAGTTACAAAGTACAACTAGACTTCCGATTCCCACTAGTACTAGGTAAGAGAAAAAAGAGGGGTTCTGATTGTATTTTTCAACTTAAAAAGTTTCAAAGTGCAATTCAAATTCTGATTTCCACTAGGCATTGGGTAAGTGGAAAGTAGAGGTTTGGTTATACTTTGTAACTTTGTAAAGTTACAAACTTCACCCAAATCTCTGGTTTCCACTAGGTATCTTGGAAAAGGTTTCTTTGTCAATTTTAAAGCTTTCTCTCAAAAAATTATGTGTTTCCCTTAGGGTACAAGCTAATTTTGATTTTTTGGCATAAAAATATCAATATTTTTGATGACCTCTATGGGGTGATTCCCTGCTAATCATTTTATTTGTATTAGCCTTCTAGTTTATTAGGCATGGAGTCATTTTAAGCTTAACACATTCTACTTGGAGAAGAAACAAAACTGGGAGTTACCTAAACAAGAACAAAATAATAATAAACAAAATAGAAACAAACTAAGGAAAAAAAATTCTAATGAGTTTCAAACTTGTATGAAAGCACTTATTTGTGGAAACCAACTAAACCTAATATATGTTATGTTTTGGAAATAATTCTAACTTCAGAATCAAGCTTTGAGGTATATCCCATTGATTGGGATAAGTAGCTCTAATCCATCAAGCTTGGATAGCTAGAATGCATTGGCTCCTTTGCATTGAGTTATGATGTATGGACCACTCCATATTACATCAAACTTTATATGCTTGCATGGTTTGGCTCTTTCAGCATCCCATTTCAGAACCATGTCTCCTTCATTGAAGCTCATGTCAGATGATTTTTTTATCAAAAGTTCTTTTTATTTGAGCTTGATTCACTTCCAGAACTTCCATTGACTAGTTCTTGACTTCTTTTAATTTCATGAGTTCTATCAATAACAATGTCATTTCATCATTTTCAATCAATTCTAACTGATGATTGAGTTCTAGAGATGGTAAATCTATTGATAGTGGAATTCTAGTTTCCCTTACATAGACCAACATGAGTGGAGAATTTCCAATGGCTCTCTTGGGAGTGATCCTAGCAACCCAAAGTGTTGATTTCAATTTAGTGTGCCATGTACTTTGGTTATCCTCCATTGTCCTTTTAATAATCCTTATGAGATATTTGTTGGTAGATTAGGCCAAGCCATTATCTTGCAGGTAATAATTAGATGAGGTATTTAGGTATACATTATGCCTTACTTCCCATTCACTCACCTGAGTGACCATAAAATGTTTGGCATTGTATGAGATAATGGTGTAAGGAACACCAAATCTAGTGACAATACCAACCATGAATTTCAAGATAGATGTTTCTATGGCATCTTTCAATGTAACTTATTCAATCCATCTAGTGAAATAATTAGTTGTTTTAAGGACCCATTTGTGGCTTGTACTTGATGGTAGATTGGTTATGGTAATTAAGTCCAATCCTCACTGGGCAAATGGCTGGTCAGCTTGGATTGGTTTGAGAGGGAGAGCTGATAATATTTGTTTGCCTATAAAGTAAGCATGTTTATCACGTTTTCATACCCATTTATGCACATTTTTGAATAGGTCAGGCCAATAGTATCCTACCCTCATTATTTTGATGGTAGTGGTCCTTATAGAGTAATGACCACTCAATAAGACATTATGAAACTCCTAGAGCACCTTAGGAATTTTATCATGCTTGATGCACCTAAAGATAACTCCATTAATGTCTTTCCTAAACAATATCCCATAAACAAGATCATAAGGAATAGATTGGAGTTTGAAGTACCTCTTCTTCAGCTACTAGAGCTCATGCGAGTATTTGCCAGTCTATGGGAAGATAGTCATGTTGTTAATCCAACTATTGAGTAGATGTAGAGATGTTTTTTGGAATGCCTATTGAACATATATTGTATCAAACATTTCATCAATTTTCTATATATAAGAATTATCCCTTTCCTCTTACTATTTTAGTTATTTTGATGTTCATGTCATATTCCATGACTTTTGTGATCCAACCCACTCTCTTCTCATTTATTTCCTAGCTCAACATCAAATCTTTGATGTTTTGATGACTAACCATCAGATGAATTTTTTTATTTGAGAACATGTGCCTAAACTTTTTGAGAGCTTTTATTACTGTATATACTTACTTATAAACAAAATTGTATATTTCCTCTTAGTCTTTCAAGGACTGGTTGAAAAAAGATATAGGCTACTCCAACTATTCTTAATTTTGTTGGGTCAGAATAGTTGATATGATACCTTCCCCTCCAAAATCATAGAGAATGAAATCATTCTCATAGTTGGGATTTACAAGGGTAGGATCTTGAGAAATATCCTTCTTGATGTCTTCAAAACTATCTTTTCTTTCCCTTATCCATTTGAAACTGAATCCATTTTCTAGCATGGAAGTAAAGGGTTTGGAAATGGAGGCAAAATTTAGAATAAAACTTCTTACAAAATTGATCTTCCCTAGGAAACTTTGTAATCCATTTTTATGGCTCAGAAGTGCTAGTGAAGGTATATCACTAATTCTCTCTAGGTCTATTTCAAGACCTTATTTTGAAATAATGTGTCCCATTATTTTTCCTTCATGAATCATGAAAATGCACATTTTTAGATTGAGAAAAACTCCAAATTATTTTCACCTTTAAAAAAAATTGCTAAGATGATATAGGTGGGCACCAACATGTTTTAAATAATTAGTGATGTCTTCTAGGTACACCAAAATCATCTCATTTATCAAACCCCTGAAAGCCATATCTATGGCTCTTTGTAATGTAGCACCAATTTTGGTTAGACCAAAAGGCATATTTTTATAGGCATATGTGCCCCATTTTGTAGTGAAAGCGGTCTTGAAATGGTCAGATTCCTGTACTAGGATTTGGTTATATCTAGAATAATAATCTAGAAGGGAAAACCTTTCAAATCTTGATACATCTTAAAGTATTTGTTCCATGGGTGGAATGGGATAATGATCCTTCAAGGACTCTTTGTTTAGGTCTCAAAAATATACATAAATCATGATTTCACCGTTATTTTTCCTAACAGGGACCAAGTTAGCAACCTAGGATGAGTGTTTGATAAGGAAAATGATGTTAACCTCTATCAGTTTGGATAACTCACTCTTCATCAAGGGTTCTATTTTTTGATTGATTGGTCTCTATTTTTGTCTAATAGGCTTAGTAATTAGGTTATGTTATATTGTGTTGGGATAAGCTAGGGTCAAAACCACTTAGATCTTTATAAATCCAAGAAAATTTATCATCAAATTCTTGACACAATCCAATAAAATCTTACTTTTTGAAAATATCACATACCTTTCTAATCTTTAATGCTTTACCTTTTGAGATGTTGATTCATAGTCTTCTTCCTTGACCATGAGGTTTTTATTCTCACCCTTCAGATGACCATCTAAGTTGAAGATACTTTCCAAAGTAACAAGACCCATGGGTAACTTGTTTGTCTTCAACTGAATGATTTGATCCCCATATTGTTCTTAAAATCTTGACTAATTTTTGTTTGAGAATTTAGCCTCATTTCAAAAAAAAAAACAATTTATTGATCACTATCAAAAACTTACCAATTGGTTGCATTATCAAGAACATCTCACTATTAATTTTACATGTTAGTTGTTGTCCTTATTAATCTCTTTAGGTAGGTTATATTGAGAACCCATTGAATCGATGTGATCAACATCCTTATTCTATGCTTTTGGTACTATTTAAATATTTAAAGTGATAAAATCTTCCAACAAGTCCCAAACCCTATGTTTGTAAGATCTTATCAAGTTATTCTTGGTTATAATTTTTAATCTTACTTAGTGAATGATCACTTCACTATCACCAAACACTTGTAGTGATTGTATTCCCCTTTATTTGTCCAATTGGAAACCTTGAATCAATGCCTCATATTCAGCCACATTATTAGTGTAGCTAAACTAAAGTCTGAAAGACTAGAAATAACTCTCCTTTTGGGGAGAGATCAAAATAATACCTGAACCTGCACCATTCCTACTTCTTGAGCCATCAAAGAATAGTTTCCATATTCCCTTGAGATCCTCAATTGGTTTCAAAATTTTTGGGATGATTTAATCATTTTTATGAATTCAAAATGTACCCAACCTTGTTTCCTTGACATAATAATAAGGATCAAATTAGAGAGTTGATCTCCATTCATCCAGATGAATGTCTGGGATTTCTTCCATGGGTATTGTAACCTCCTAGTCAAGTTCCTCCTTCTGATCTTATAATGTGAAATTCATATCTACAAGGATAAGAGTGTATGGCTCATTTTAGTTTTTAGAAATTGGCTCAAATCTTATTATCACTCTAGTCCCATATCTTATCCTAAGCAATATATAGGACCAATCAATAGATAAGTACCCTCCCATTTTTGTATTGAAGTCTCAGGAAAAGTAAATAACAAAATAGGGGGTAGGTCAATAACTGAGATATCTTAAGATATGGATAAGCTTGGACATGCATGGATGGTAAGATTTAAACCTTTTATAGTCCCAACTATTAGGACAATAGTCCCATTTAATTAAAACATGAATTTTGTGACAGGTGTATATTCGATACCAAGAGCATCCACTATTTTCTTGGGCATAATGGAACTACTAGCCCCAGATTCTACCATGTAGTTATGGACAAGATTTTTCCCAACTATGAGTGAAAGGTAAAAATAGGGAGGCTTACCATTTTTAATTGCTTTTGTGTCTATTTGAGGTTGAAATAATTTAATTGTAGCAATGGGTCATGTTGTCTCCAAATCTTGCACCCTAAAAGAGGGTGTTCAAGCCTCATCAATATTTGGGCAATGTTGGGACATTTAGAGGCATGTGGGTTTGCATGTAAGTGGAAATGAACCAATAGGTTAAAGGGATAGCTCCTTATATATGAGTCTCTACAAAACCACTTCTACTAGACCAGCTTTCTCAAATGGAAAAGAGTTAGAAATTTACATAAAGGGAAATCCTAATCTAATAGGGGTGATACACCAAGACTATGTTCCACATGAGTATCACATTCCAGTACATGATGCAATAAAGAACATACATTCCCAAGTTCTAAAGAGTCTAACAGAAGTGTTTCAAGCTAGAGGTGAGACATGAAAGATAACACAAGGTAAATGAGCTAAAAGGTAGACCCTACACATTATAGAACAATAGTACACATGCAAAAATGCAATAGACTTAGACACACACCATGTGACTAGCTAGACCAAGGACTCTTGTTAAGGCATGAAGAATTAAGGGGTAGGAGGATGAAAAATCATCACAGGCTACTACCATACATCACTCTCACACTCAGACAATTATCCAAAAACATGAAAGAATAAACCTATGCTAATGCTAAAAGGCAGAACATGATATCATTCTAGCAGGGTCTTCACTGTACTAGGTGTGTTCTCTTTTACACTAGCCCAAGGGTTATATTTATAGCAAAGAGAAGAGAGAGAAGAGGAGGTCTTTAGTGCCAATAAGAGGAATCATTTTTTTTGGAAGTCTCCATTTCAACTATAACTAACTTTGCCAATGATGCTCATTAGGGCATTTTGATTGATCCATGTCACCCTCCTGAATGCCCTTGGCTTTCCCTCTTGGAGATGATTTTTTAATGGGTGCTTAATAGAATAGAGATATGTCAAGATGGAACCAAAAATGGTTTCTACTAATGGAGCTACCAGTTGGAGATTTGTTTTGACACCCAACTACTTCTCCTTGGCTTATCGTGATGCACAATGGCATGGAGAGAAGTTGTTTTTATTTTATTTGGCTTTGTCTTTACTTTTTGAATGGTCCTTAAGGAATGAATCAGATTGGTGATTCTAGGTCATTGACCTACTAGGCATAGATTCCTATGGATCATCCTCCATCTATCTTTGACAAGTTGACTCTACTCCAACTCACACCATGTGGCAGCTTCTCATTGTCTTTGTCTTTTTGGAAAGATTGTTTTAGATAAAATGTTTGAAACAATTATTTTAGGTTTTTACTAAGTGTCCCTTTGATAACTTTTTTAAGGACACTTTTGTCAAGAAAGACCCTTTGTATTTATGAAAATGCCCCTTTTGAAGGGTAGCAGACCTTCAAAACTTTGGAAATGTACCCTTCAAAAGGATGGAGTTGCCCTTAAAAAGAGTTGAACTACCCTTCGAAATAATTGAATTTCCATTCAGAAGAATTGAACTACCCTTCAAAAGAATGGAATGCCCTTTTCAAACTTTGAAAGTGTTCTTTCGAAAGTGTTGAAACAGGCCTTTTTGAAGGGAATGTGCCCTTCAAAAAAATTTAATACTTTTACCCTAGGAAATCTAAGAGGCATTATCAAGACTATTTTGGGTTTTCTAAGCCCTATTACTTACTCACTTTGAACATCTCATTGCTCGCTACTTATAAATCAATTTAAGACTTACTCCTTGGAAAACTTGAAGTCATGCAATGTTGAAAACCCATAAAGCATTGGAAGGAGTAATTCAGGTTTGTAAACCCAGATTACTTCTACTCATGAAATTTTTATAAGTTGAGTTATTCAGAGAACCTGACTTGGTCTTGAGGAATAACTTGGTTTTATGAGGGCCCAAGACTTGACTTGTGGAGAGCTTGAATTACACTATAATGGATCCAAAACAATTTAGCCTCCTTGACTTGTAACTTTGGACCTCTAAAATGACCTATTCTTGTAATTGTTGTTCGGATCTCCTTGAAAATGGTTGAACAAATTATACTAAGGTGAAATTTGGTCAACATTCTTGGCAATTTTTAGGGGAGTCATGCCCGTTATGTCAAAGACAAGTCATCTAAAATCCTTCCATTGGGCATGGAGTCATGCATATAGGCACTTCAGAGAGAACTGAACAAGCTTTGGTTTAAAAACACACTAGTTAGGTTGATCACACACACAAGGTAGAGACACACACCAAACAAAAGGAAGGAAAACACACCTATGCTACAAATCACTTAGAGAACAAAAAAAAAAAAAAAAAGGAAACACACACATCTAAACTAGTATTCATAAAAGGGATGAGCAAGGGAGAAAACTTCCTCTTGGATCAAAGGGGTAGCCAGAAACCTTCCTAGCTTCATGACATAGAGTGACAGATGAAGCATGCAACCTTTTGATCCTTGGAATTAATGCTTCCATCTTCTTCATGCTGTTTAACAAGAACCAAGTAGCTCTAAACAAGTTAGCCATAGAAATGAACTTTTCCTATAGCTCAACAACTTCAATCCCCTCACAATATTCTTCAATTTTGACCTCTAATGGTGATGCAACAAGGCTTGCATTCTTGGTTTCCATGGGATTCTTAATGAGATTGGGCTTCTCATTAGCTACAAGCTCTTCAAGATCACTAAGGAGCTCTGCATAGTCTACCCAATCTTGGTCATTGTCTTTCATGGGAAATCTTTCCTTCACCTTGTCATTAACTTGTCCCTCAACTTGGTAAAGGCTTTCAAGCTCCTAAAAGATCTCCATTTGTTGTTGCCAATCATCTCTATCTTCTTTGACATCTTGGATCACTACCTCTTCTCTATTTTCTTCTTGACATATGGGATCATCAAGCTGTTGTTCCTCAAGATACAATGCATCTGAGGGTGATTCAAAATTATAAAGAGGTATAGAGTCATCCTCAAGCACTATGTCTTCAAGTTTAATTTCATGAGATTCTTCCAAGACTACAACCTCTTGAGGATTACCTTGATAGTCTTCCTTGATTATGCACTTCACTTCATGTTTGAGATGGTCCTCTACAACCTCAATATCAAACATGGGGTCTCCTCTGAATACCTCTCCTTCCAAGTCTAGGTCACACTCCTCATGAAAAACTACAAAAGAGTCTTTAACACACTTTTATTCACTCAAAGAGGCAAGGTTGTCCTTATCTTTACCAAGATGAGTTTCTATGGTGGTTTCTTCTTGTGATGCTTCCCTTGAAAGAGTCTCTTCTTCAAGGGGAGGGATGGTGGAAGAGAGATATATGGGTCTATGGGTTGAGAATAGAGAGTGGTGGTCAAAGATGGAAATAGAGATGGGTGGAACTTCTTAAATGGGAGCTTAAGTGAGAGGTAAGATAGGAGGAGCAATAGGAAGCATATCTTATTCATACAAGCAATCATCATCCTCCTCATCTTCTTGAGGCTCTTTATAGCTATTTGGAGATTCTTTTACAGCTACAACTTGTTCCATACCCTGATAGGTTTTCATACCCTCTTGGGTTTCCCATCTCTCTAACTGATCAATCCACCATTGAAAAGCTCTAGTAGCCCTAGACAATCCTTCACCAATGACATATTGGTTCTCTTCTTTAACATACCCCCACATGTCCATTAACAACCCAACTAAAAACCTTAACCAATCCACAAAACCACCAAGATTTCTATCATTACACTTATCTAGCACAATCATATGCTCTTCCAATTTTAGAAATCTTGTTATAACTGCCCATACATTTTGAGAATGAGAGGGGTAGTAAGCTTGGATAAAGTCATTGGGTTATTTAACCTCTTCAAGCAAGGATTTGAAATCTCCATATGTTACCTCCTAACTAATGGTGTTTTCTTACTCATCATGACAAGGCTAAGGTGAAGATGGGTCATATGGTTGGTCAAAAATAGCACACCCATTTGGAAAAGGACTAGGTTGACCATAGGGCCACCATGACTCATATGGAGGATGGTATTCTTGGTAGAACTATTGAGAAGGGTATAAAGGGTCATGATAGGGAGGTGTATGGTAAGGATTCTCCCCATAGACATCCATTTCAACTTCACAAGTCAAATGAAAAATAATAAGGACTGATCAAAATATTCATCAATAGATTCATGGGTTGCTTACAACCAAAAATTCATTTGGAGTCACCATTGGTGTTCGCTTGGATGATTCTAAAAGCTAATAAGAGATAAGACACACCAAAAATATTCCCACTATTTGGACATGGCCCCATCAGGCATGCCAAAAATTTTGTCTTCAAATCTTTCACCCTAGAAGAGGGTGTTTAGGCCTCCTCCAAATTTGGGCAATGGTGGGACATTTCTAGGCATGTGGGTGTGCCTATAGGTGGAAATGAACCTCTAGATTGAAGGCTTACCTCCCTATATATGAGTCTCTACAAAACCACTACTGTTGGACTAGCTTTCTCTAAGGGAAAAGAGTTAGAAATTTTCATAAAGGGAAATCCTACTATAATAGGGGTGATACACCAAGATTACATTTCACATGAGTATCACATTCTAGTGTACGATGTAGAAAAAGCATAAACATTCCCAAGCTCTAAAGATTATAACAAAAGTGTTTCAACATAGAGGTGAGATGTGCAAGATAACACAAGGTAAATGAGCTAAAAGGTAGACCCTACACATTCCAAAACAATAGTACACATGCAAAAAAGTAATACACTCAAACACACACCATGTGACCAGCTAGACTGAGGACTCTTATTCAGGCATGATGAATGAAGGGGTAGGAGGATGAAAAAATAATCACAAGATACCACCATACATCACTCACACACTCAAATAATTATCTAAAAACATGAAAGAATATACCTATGTTAATGTCAAAAGGTAGAATGCGATATCATTCCAATGGGGCTCCACCGTACTGGGTGTGTTCTCTTTTACACTATCCCAAGGGATATATTTATAGCAAAGAGAAGAGAGAAAAGAGGAGGTCTTTGGTGCCAACAAGAGGAATCATTTCTATTGGAAGTCTCCATCTTTAGTTGTAACTAACTTTTCCAATGATGCTCATTAGGGCATTTTGATTGATCTATGTCACCCTCCTGAATGCTCTTGGCTTGCCCTCTTGGAGACGCTTTTTCAATGGTTTCTTAACATAATAGAGCTATGTGGAGATGGCACCAAAAATGGTTACTACTAATGGAACCACCTATTAGAGATAATTTTCAGTGCTTGATTACTTTTCCTTGGCTTGTCATGATGCACAATAGCATGGAGAGAAGCTTTTATTTTGTTTGGCTTTGTCTTTCCTTTTTTATTAGTCCTCAAGGAATGACTCAAATTGATGATTCTAATTTGTTGATATACTAAGCATGGATGTCTATGGATCATCCTCCATATATCTTTTACAAGCTAACTCTGCTCTAGCTCATGCTATATGGTAGCTTCTCATTGTCTTTATCTTTTCAAAAAGATTATTTCGGATAGTGTCTAAAACAATTCTTTTAGGTTTTCACTAAGTGTCCCTTCAAGAAATTTTTGAAGGACACTTTTATCAAGAAATACCCTTTAGATTTGTGAAAATTCCCCTTTTGAAGGTTAAGAGACCTTTGAAACTTTAGAAATGTACCCTTAGAAAGGATATAGTTTCCCTTCAGAAAAGTTGAACTACCCTTCAAAATATTTGAACTACCCTTTGAAATAATTGAACTTCCCTTCAAAAGAATTGAACTACCCTTCAGAAGAATGGAGTGCCCTTCAAAAAAATTTAAAGTGTTCCTTTGGAAGTGTTGAAATGGGCCTTTTTGAAGGGAACGTGCCCTTAAAAAAAATTTAATACCTTTACCCTGGGAAATTTGAGAGGCATTATCAAGACCATTTCAAGTTTTCTAAGCCCTATTAATTACTCACTTTGGACCTCTCATTGATCGCTACTTATAAATCAATTTAAGACTTTCTCCTTGGAAAATCCATAGTCATGCATCATTAAAAACCCATAAAGCATTGGAAGGAGTAATTTGGGTTCATAAACTCAAATTACTTCTACTCATAATTTTTTTATAATTCGAGTCATTCAGATAACTTGACTTGGTCTTGAGGAGTAACTTAGGTTTATGAGGGGCCAAGACTTGACTTATGGAGAACCTGACTTACACTATAATGGAGCCAAAACACTTTAGCCTCCTTGACTTGAAACTTTAGACCTCTGAAATGACCTATTCTTGTAAATGTTGTTCAACTCTCCTTGAAAATGGTTGAACAAATTATACTAAGGTGAAATTTGGTCAACATTCTTAGTGATTACAATGGGAGGCATGCCTACTATGTCAAAGACCAGTTGCCTAAATCCTTCCACTGGCATGGAGTCATGCATATAGGCACTTTAGAGATAATTAGACAAGCTTTGGTTCAAAAACACACTAGCTGAGTCAATCACACACACAAGGCAGAGACACACACCAAATAAAATGAAGGAAAACATACTTATGATATAAAACACTTAGGGAACACAATATCAAACAAAAGGAAACACACACATCTAAACTAGTATTCACAAAAGGGATGAGCAAGGGAAAACACTTCCTCCTAGATCAAAGGGGTAGCTAGAAACCTTCCTAACTTTATGACATAGAGTGATGGATGAAGCATGTAACCTTTTGATCCTTGTAATTAATGCCTCCATCTTCTTCATGTTTTTTAACAAGAACCAAGTAGCTCCAAAAATGCTAGCCATAGAAATGAACTTTTCCTAAAACTCAATAACTTCAAGCCCCTCACAAGATTCTTCAACTTTTCCCTCTAATGGTGATGCAACAAGGCTTGAATTCTTGGTTTCCATGGGGTTCTTAATGAGATTGGACTTCTCATCAGCTATAATCTCTTCAAGCTCACTAAGGAGCTCTGCATTGTCTACCCAATCTTGGTCATTTTATTCCATGGGATAGTTTTCCTTAACCTTGTCATGAACTTGTTCCTCAACTTGGTAGAGGCTTTCAAGCTCCTGAAAGAGCTCCATTTGCTGCTACCAATCATCTCTATATTCCTTGACATCATGGATCACTACCTCTTCTCTCTTTTCTTCTTGACATATGGGATCATCAAGCTATTGTTCCTTAAGCTACAATACATTTGAGGGTAATTCAAAATCAGAAAGAGGTATAGAGTCATCCTAAAGTACTATGTCTTCAAGTTTGATTTCATGAGATTATTCCAAGACTACAACCTCTTGAGGAGTACCTTGATATTCTTCCTTGATGATGCACTTCACTTCATGTTTGAGATGGTCTTCTACAACCTCAAGATCAGAAATGGGGTCTTTTATGAATACCTTTCCTTCCAAGTCTAGGTCACACTCCTCATGGATAGCTGCAAAAGACTCTTCAACATGCCTTTCTTCACTCAAGGAGGTAAGGTTGTTCTTGTCTTCACCAAGATGAGTTTCTATGGTGGTTTATTTTTTTTATGGTTCCCTTGAAAGAGTCTCTTCTTCAAGGGGAGGGATGGTAGAAGAGAGAGATATGGGTCTATAGGTTGAGGATGGAGAGTGGTGGTCAAGGATAGACATGGAGATGGGTGAAACTTCTTGAATGGGATATTGAGGGAGAGGTAAGATATGAGGAGTAATAGGAAGCAAATATTCTTCATACAATTTGTCATCATCCTCTTCATCTTTTTGAGGCTCTTCATATCTTTTTGGAGATTATTTTATAGCTACAACATGTTCCATACCCTCCTAGGTTTTCATACCCTCTTGTGTTTCCCATCTCTCTAACCGATCAATCCACCATTGAAAATAACTTCTAGCCCTAGACAATCCTTCACCAATGACATATTGGTTCTCTTCTTCAACATACCCCCACATGTATATTAACAACCCAATTGAAAACCTTAACCAATCCAAAAAACCACCAAGAGTTCCATCATTACACTTATCTAGCACAATCATATGCTCTTCCAATTCTAGGAATCTTGGCATAACTGCCCACACATTTTGAGAATGAGAGGGATAGTAAGCTTGGACAAAGTGGCTAGGTTGTTTAACCTCTTCAAGTAAGGATTTGAAAGCTCCATATTCTACCTCCCAACTAATGGTGTTGTTTGACTCATCATGACAAGGCTGAGGTGAAGATGGGTCATATGGCTGGTCAATAACAACATACTCATTTGAAAAAGGACTAGTTTGAACATAGGGCTGCCATGCCTCATAAGGAGGATGGTATTGTTGGTAGGACTATTGATAAGGGTAGAAAGGGTCATGATAGGGAGGTGTATGGTAAGGATTCTCCCCATAGCCATCCATATCAACTTCACAAGTCACATGAAAAACAAATAAGGATTGATCAAAATCTTCATCAATAGATACCTGGGTTATTTACAACCATAAATTCATTTGGAGTCATCATTGGTGTTCATTTGGATGCTTCCAAAAGTTGATAACAGGGAAGACACACCAACAATATTCCCACTACTTGGACCTAGTCCCATTGAACATGTTATAACTATTGTCTCCAAATCTTGCACCCTCGAAGAGGGTGTTCATGCCTCCTCTAGATTTGGGAAATGTTGGGACATTTCTAGGCATGTGGGTGTGCATATAGGCAGAAATTAACCTCTAGGTTGAAGGGCTAGCTCCTTATATATGTGTCTCTACAAAACCACTACTACTGGACCAACTTTATGAAAGGGAAAAGAGTTAAAAATTTGCATAAAGGGAAATCCTACTCTAATAGGGGTGATACACCAAGACTATGTTCCACATGAGTATCACATTCCAGTGTATGATGAAATAAAAGCACAGACATTCCCAAGCTCTAAAGAGTCTAATAGAAGTGTTTCAACATAGAGGTGAGATGTGCAATATAACATAAGGTAAATGAGCTGAAAGGTAGACCTACACATTCTAGAACAATAGTACAGATGCAAAAATGCAATACACTCAAACACACACCATGTGACCAACTACACTAAGGACTCTTATTCAGGCATGAAGAATGAAGGGGTAGGAGGATGAAAAAATCATCATAGGCTACCACCATACATCACTCACACACTCAAATAATTATCTAGAAACATGAGAGAATAGACCTATGCTAATGCCAAAAGGCAGAACATGATATCATTCTAGCAAGGCTCCATTATACTGGGTGTGTTCTCTTTTACACTAGCCCAAGGGATATATTTATAGTAAAGAGAAGAGAGAGAAGAGGAGGTCTTTGGCACCAGTAAGAGGAATCATTTCTATTGTAAGTCTCTATCTTCAGCTATAACAGACTTTGCCAATGATGTTCATTAGGGCATTTTGACTACTTCATGTCACCCTCCTGAATGCCTTTGGCTTGCCCTCTTGGAGATGATTTTTCAATGGCTACTTAATAGAATAGAGCTATGTGGAGATGGCATCAAAAATTATTGTTGCTAATGGATCCACCTATTGGATATTTGTTTCGATGCCTGAGTGATTCTCCTTGGCTAGTCATGATGCATAATGGCATGGAGAGAAGTTATTGTTGTTCTATTTGGCTTTGTCTTTCCTTTTTGATTGGTCCTCAAGGAATGACTTTAATTAGTGATTTTAAGTCATTGATATGTTGAGCATGAATGCCTATGGATTATCCTCCATCTATCTTTGACAAGCTGACTTTGCTCTAGCTCACGCCATGTGGTAGCTTCTCATTATCTTTGTCTTTTTAAGAAGATTATTTTAGACAAAATGTTTGAAACAATTCTTTTAGATTTTCACTAAGTGTCCCTTTAAGAACTTTTTGAAGGACACTTTTACTGAGAAATACCCTTTGGATTTGTGAAAATGCCCTTTCCAAAGGGTAAGAGACCTTCAGAACTTTGGAAATGTACCCTTCAAAAGGATGGAGTGGCCCTTCAAAAAAGTTGAACTACCCTTCAAAAGAGTTAAACTGCCCTTTGAAAGAATTGAACTACCCTTCAGAAGAATTGGACTACCCTTTAGAAGAATGGAGTGCCCTTCAAAAACTTTGAAAGTGTTCCTTCAAAAGTGTTGAAATGGGCCTTTCTAAAGGGAACGTGCCCTTCAAAAAAGTTTAAGACTTTTACCCTGGGAAATTTGAGAGGCATTATCAAGACCATTTTGGGTTTTCTAAGCCATATTACTTACTCACTTTAGACCTCTCATTGCTTGATACTTATAAATCAATTTAAGACTTGCTCCTTGGAAAAGTCAAACCCATGCATCATTGAAAACCTACAAAGCATTGGAAGGAGTAATCCAGGTTCATAAACCTTGATTACTTCTACTCATGAAATTTTTATAAGTTGAGTCATTTAGAGAACTTGACTTGGTCTTGAAAAGTAACTCAAGTTTATGAGGGGCAAAGACTTGACTTGTGGAAAACTTGAATTGCACTATAATGGAGCCAAAACAATTTAGTCTCCTTGACTTACAACTTTGGACCTCTGAAATGACCTATTCTTGCAACTGTTGTTTGGCTCTCCTTGAAAATGGTTGAACAAATTATACTGAGATGAAATTTGGTCAATAGGTCCCTAAGTTGAGACTTTATCTATTATTTAGAATTTTTTTAGAGCTTCTTGAAGCAAGTCCCTCCGTGTTTGAATAGATAGTGTTTCCTACATGGTGACACTCAATTTAGTCTTCTTCATTTGTTCTAGAATACTAAAATAAATGTTACCAACCTTTGTTGGTGCCTTTATGGGAGCTACAACTTCTTTTATGAGATTTGGAATCAACAATTTTGACTTTGGATGGCCCATCAGCACATTGGGTGGTCTTTGAGCTGTGTTGCCTTTTTCAACCTATTGTACAACTTTAGAAATTATAGCCTACTCAAACTTGGGGGATTGATCACTTTCTATTTCTCTCTTCCTAGATCATGTATTCACTACCATTGAACTACAACCATTGGTTAGTGCTTCCTCTTGATTTATGCCACAAAAATCCCCCTCTTACTAGTTCAAAAGAGTGGTCTCATTTTGAAAAAGCACTTGTACATCATCCTATTGAGAAGTAGCTTCCTCTTTTTGTCCTTGGGGGTTTGATATCCTTTGTACCATCAAGGCTTGGCTTATGATACCATTAAGATAATAATTTTGATTATGTAGTTGAGCACAAGGATAACACCACTCATATTCCTGAGCCAAGTTTTTTTGAATAGGTACGATGGCTTTATAAGTACTTGGTGCAGGTAGAGCATAGATATTTGAAGAATTTGCTTGCATGGTTTGACTTTGGGGTTGTGAGTTGCCTTGGTATGGCTACCTATTGGGATAATATATTTAGTTAGCTTGTTGATAAGGCTTGTATTTTTGGGGTTATTACCTTTTCATAGTTACCAACTCATTGCCAAAGTTTTTAAGTAGTGACTTAACCTTATATAAATCATTGAAAGGGGTAGGAGAAAAAGTTGGTACATTTCTTGTGGTGATAATTGGGGTTGCAGTGGGTTGTAGTGGGTTGCCTGTTGATATATGAATTGAGAATTGGTGAGCATTGGAGGATAAGGGGTAATTTTTACAGCTTGAATCATGTAATTTTATGCTCTTATTACTATGTCATAAGCATCGGGGAGTGTGGTACCACCCATTGACTGAATCATGATAGTTATATCACTATTTAAGGTTCTTAAGTAATAAAAGAAATCATTTTTTAGCATTGGCTTTGCTAACACTGAGATTCTATTTCACGTCTTTGAAAGTGGAAATTAAAATCACTCATGAGGAGCCCATTTAATAGTGGTTAATTATTCAATTAGTGAGATGTGGTCACTCTTATCCTCAAACTACGTGCATAGGGTAGACCTTAGATCATCCCAAACATGGATGGAATTGGGAAGCATATTTTTGTACCACTGTAAGGCTTTACATATAATATAGGAGGTAAAAATTTTGATATCAACATTTTATTGTGATATGTTATGAACTAAATAGATGTTAGAAATATCTTGCATATATTCAACAGTAGTGGAAGTTTCACTAGTAAAATACATAAGGCTTTTCAGAGCTGAGGTGGGTATATCATCATACTAGGCCAACATAAGTAGGCTTCCTCCATTGAATGCTACAAATTGTTGATTTATTAGCACCATTATTGGAGGTATGAAACAATTGTGGGTATTTGTGGGAGATGCAGATATATTTGTAAATTTATTCTAGTATAAGGTATAATTAATCTTGATTTCTTTTTTTAGGGAAATGACAGTTCTTACAAGTTAGTTGTCTTACCTTGAGTAGATGATCTTTTCTGTATCTTTGGCATACATAAACTTGGATTTCTTGAATTTGTAAACCAATGAAGTCACTGAGTGCTATTTAAATATGTACAAAAATTACACAATGATTGTTGAGAATAGCACCAATCTCTTAACTATGATCTTTGGGTCCCACCAGGTGTACCAGAAAACTATTATCAATTAGATTTTGCACCCATTTTTATTTATAGTATTATGAGTAGCATGAGTTACAGTACATAGAAAATATAATGACATAATGGAATCACCTCCAAATTGTATAACCTTGGAGAATTGAGGTGAACCTTCGAATAAGGTTGTATTCCTTTCACTAAACTTAGTGTAACTGGTATATGATCAGTTCATGTCAAACTACTACCTCATAGTGATCTTTTTCCTAACTAGGGTTTTGACTTGTGAGTAAAATAGTTTTAAAATGACTTTAAAACTAGAAAATGGTGATTGCACCATATAATATAGTGGAAATTAATGCTTTATTTGTTTGAAAATATTTGAATATTTAATATACTAATTTTATTAAATCACAAGCTTTCACAAATATGAGATCAAAGGCAATATTGAATCTTTATCAAATAAAGAACATATTTCTTTAATTTTTATCAACAAGCTTTCAAAAGGGTATAAATAATACCACATATTAATTTATATGATTGAAATAAGAATTAGATAATTCATAAACTTAATAAATATCCATATATACACAAAGATGACACAATGAAAGGAAGGTAAAACTTCAGTCTATTAGCTTTTGCCAAGTTACAACATGTAGATCAATTCTTCAAAGGTAGAATAATTTCTCTAATAGAAAAAAGATAAATGGGATACATAGGAAACCCATATTTATACAAAATTAACTCTATTAAGAAAGAGGAAGTTAACAAAATCTTACACGTAGTTCTAGAGCAAGAAAATCCAAGAAACTTCATGCAAATGTCCTCCTTTTCAGCTTGAAAATGGCATCCTTAGTGGAGTAGATGGTATAACATAAGTATGCAACTATTGGACACTTTAAAAAATGTTGAAAGATGAGAGAAATCCTTTGGAATATTCTAGTTGAACCATTTCTTCTTTGAGTTCAATTTGAGGAAGTTTCTCCAAAGAAATGGGATACCAAAATGAACCATTACTTGGTAAACATTAAATGCTTTTTAATATATTAAGTTATAACTTGTAAAACCTATTTTTAAATTTGAAGTGAAGACTTTTACAACTTTTAAGTCATTTTACTCGATAAAAATTAAAGTGTAAATTACAACATGAATCTTTACAACTAAATCAATTCAAACTTGTCAAAGGGAAAAGTGTGAAATACAACATGTACTTTTTCAACTTAAAGCCTGACAAAAAATATAATTGAAAATTACAAATAGCTCTTTCATAACTTAAAGATAAGACTTGTTAAAAGAATATTTTTAATTTGTAACTTACAACTTTACAATGTATCTTATAGAAAAAAAATGTATTTTACAACTAATTAAAAAATCAATCCACAACCATGAATTTTGAAGACTCCTTGTCCTTTTTTGCTTGTATCTTCTCAATATAAGCATCAAAGATGTTGAATATCTCTTAAAGGCACTCTTCATCAGGACCAAATTTCTAAAGGTTGTTGATCTCACATTCTAATATTACTTCAAATAGTTCCCTAGATGCAATTCTATAGACTTGAGTATCTTTTCCCATTTGATCTAGTGTATTATGATACTTGATGAATCAGTGGATGAAACTCAAGTTAAAAGTTGTATCCTATGTTTATTCTCTCTTGACTACCACTTTGAATTTGTATTAAACCTCTTGAATAGGAAGAGGTTGATTTTGGTGATATGTTGCTTCACATGATAATTTACCAAGTAAATCTTCAATGTCATAAATTGTATCTATGGCCTTGTCATATGTACTTTTGGCCTTATTAATACTCTCAGTGAGTATCTTGATTCTAAAATTATCTACCCTATCCAACTCTTCATGATATACAAAATTATTTAATATCTTTTCTAACAATAGGGTGTCAGTCTCAATTAGGTCAACAACTTGTAATTTTGGAAAGTATAGGTTCAACCTTTCAATATCTTCTTCATATTTGCTTATATTTTCCTTCAAATATGCATGATCATCCTTCAAATAGTCCATTTCCATCTCTATCACTTTATTTCCTTTAATTCAATACTAATTTTGTTAGCCAACTTGGAGTGGAAACCTATGAATCATGTGTTGCTCTAATGGGCACTACCATTTGTGAATTTGTAGATGAAGCTACTACACTAGTGGTAACTATGACAAGTGTTATATCTATTACTAATATTATCACAAAATCCTAAATTGATGATTTGGCTATCTCTTCCCCATTTTTGGTTTGAGTAGCCATATTTGTATCAGTGAGTCCCTCTATTTCCACCTAATTGGTGGGGGATTGGGTTATCATGAGAGTGGAAGAAATGGGTACTTGAATGGGTGAAGTAGATGTAGTTGTGCTTACTGGTGGTACAAAAACTAGAAATGAGACATGTGGAAAGGTATTCATGTGTGGTTGGAATAGGGGAACCTATGGAAGGGTGGAATCTAAGGCAAAAAATGAATCAATCAACATAGTGGGAACACTTAGAGTAGATGAAATGGGTATTGTGATAGGAGATGAAAATGAAGTTGTATCTATCCTAGTGGTTAGGATGGCTAGTGGTATTACAGTCAAAATGATCAAGTCCATAGCCATGTGCTACTAGATAGTATTAGTGATTAATGAAGTGGTAGGGGATATTAGGGATGAGGTGGAAGTGATTGTAAAATAGGGAGGTGAAGGTATATTTGGAGTATTCAACTATGTTGATTGGATTATTACCAAGGGAGTCACTTGCATAGGTGGGTTAGATGAAGGTAAAATTACTTGCATTGGTGGTATGGTGGAAACAAGAGGGGTAATTACTTAAGTTGACTAGGTAGTATAAATAGGAGGAGGGAGTATTGTGGTTGTTTAAATAGTAGATACAAGAGGAGGGAATACTTGTGTTAGTTTAACATAAGTTGTGTCCTCCATAGAAGTTTACAATGGTTGATCTATCGGCTGGGTTGTTAGCTCGTAACTACTAGAAGAATCCCTCTTTGTCTTCTACTCTTGCTTGTATTTATGTGATATAACTGGCCTCACTACATAGTTTTCTTGGGTTCCATTATTGGAACACTCTGGTGTTGTTTCCACTACATCCTTTTCCTTCTCTTCTCTTGACCTATCTATAATACTTAGGGTCTCTTTAGTTATTTTGAACCCTTTGCTCCTTAACTAGTTTATTATTATATTTATAACCTAGGTGGTCCTATCCATCAAGGAGAAGGATTTAAGTGTAGACCATTGACTATAGGAAGAGGTTGGAAATAAATTTTATTGTCATACTACACCTTATCTATTGGTTGCTCATCATCTTTCAAATCTTCAGGGACTAGTGCCATGTTGTAGGTTTTGATTTATTCTAGGGTCATTATGGAATAATTTATTAACCTAACTTCCTCTTCATCCTACATATATTCCTATTAATATTTATATAAATTAATGTGTGAATATATGGCACCCACTAGATTGGTGACATATCCAGTCACATAACAGAAGGGCCTTGCATCGAGATCTCTCAAGGTCATTTGAGTCATCTCTACATCTACACATTTGGATTTTGATAGGTAAGGGCATGTGTATCTCCCTATATTGGTAGGGAAGTGGATCATTGTCTTATGCCTATTTGATAAAAAAATTTGGGTTTTCACAAGTTCCATTAGGGCCCATTTATCACTTACATACCTTGGAAGGGTGTAGGTACAGCTACTAGAACCACCCACTCTGATATATGAATATGTTGGAAACTGAATGAAAAATGACCCCCACTTGGCAATTTATATCATTGCAAAATCAAAAAATATTCTCCTCCCTAGTTCTTTCTCAAACATGATTATGATGTAGTATACAAAAGCATCATTGACCCTTTTGAATTATTGTTTATTTACCTCAAATGTGATGTTAAGGTAGTAGTTAAAGACCTTATTGATTTGATTGGGCATTATGTTTAATCTTAGGAATGCCCTCCCTTTTGATAATATATATACAAGGTATGAAGTCATATAAAACTTGCTTGTAGTTTAGAACTCTATCAACTATTTATGAATGGATTCAAAAATCAACTAGGCCTAGTTGATATATTGTTTGTTCTAATAGATTACCTAGATATAATGGTACATCTAATCCTAATAATTTTTGGCATTTGGGTCCCCTGTAAGTCTATGCAAGAGTATAATAATGTCTCCTACTTCATCCTTGAAGTCTATCCTAACCAAGGTCCTAAACATCCTTGTAGCTATATGTCTAGGGGTTTTTAACCACTATTTGTTTAAAACCCATAGGTAGGTTACATTCTTATCTTGATAAAACTTTTTAGAGGAGTTAGGGGTTATATCTAGGTAGCTTTCATATTATAGAATTAGAAACATGGTATCAATGAAATCAGCATCAAGATTTAGAATCTTCTCTCCTTTTTCATTCATCACTTCCATATTCTCAGCATCATAGTGTTTTTCCATTGTGAGCACAAGTTTAGGAATTTATACTAAGAGTGGGAAGGCTAAATCCTAGGTTAATCCACTATTATAAATTCTCTAAATTCAATCATTCTTGAATTTTAGATTTATTCTCTTCCATAAGTCTATTAGGTCTATATGACCTAGATCTATGTTGGTGATCTCATTAGTGTTTGAATCTAAGATGGATGGGACACTAGGTCCCTTTGACTTGAACTTCATTTCCTTTCTAGACATGTACCCTAGATATCTTGGAAAAGGTTTCTTGGTCACTTTTAAATATTTCTTTCAAAAAATTATGGGCCTCCCTTAGGGTATAAGGTGTTTTTGATATTTTTGGCACAAAAATATCAATACTAATAATTGAGATACAATTTATTGTTCTACCACCTTATCTGGTACCAACCAAGTAAGATGCATGGGAAGGGCCTTGGTTCCCTCTATTAATATGATTGTGTAGTTTGGGTAAATCCAATAACTACAAATCTTTCCAATCATTCTTTTGATATAGTTAGACAATTTGGGCATGTCCTTGCCATAAATGGCTTGATATACCGTTGGATAGAAGGTCTCTATTAGCTTGGTCATGTTCTTCTTGAATCTATGGATATGAAGAATATTGAATTCATCACAAATTTTATACTTGGTATATTCGGGGGAGGGTTCCTAGGGTTCTACAAAAGCCAAGTGGACTATCCTAGTTATAACATCCATTAGATAAGACATCATATAAAAATTACCATCTGGTTAGTTATTTGAGCTACTAACTTGGTGGATCAAATTAACACTGATGATTTCCCTAATGCCAATGACTTTGGTGGAGGTGAGGATGTTATCTAATAGGGGGATCCAAACCTCATTGACATAGGTTATATTTGGGAAACCATATATTCTATTTAACAGGGTCATAACAATCCTTATTCCTGGCATGAAAGTGGAAATTGGGATAGTAGAGATGAGTCCCTTGACCTTTAAGGTGGTTGGGTCACTCACCCATTATTATAACTTATTAGTCACATTATTTGTAGACATCCATTGGTCAACTAGGGATTGGTTATTAGGTTAGCTTTAGGTAAGAGAGTTAGTAACATTTCTTGAAGGTATGCCCTCTAACATAGGCCACAGGTGTGCTGATCTAATAAAAATGTAGAATTTGGCCAAAAAATTGGCCATTTATAAACAAATCATAAACTAGGTTAATGCATGGAATTACCTCTAGTTTTACCACCATGTTATGTAAGCCCACTAATTTGATTACCCATAGGTTTTACTTATATCTTCATTTAGAGGTTGAGAGTTGCTCCTTAGGGCAATAGGGCTCTATTGCTTCAACTTCCTCCCATATATTCGAGTAGTGATTGAAGTCATGATGGAGAGCCACTTTATCAAAAAAATTATTTGTTTATTTATCAAACCTTGTAATGGAATACACAAAGAGGGGAGGTGGTAGCTTTAAAGTAGAAGCCATTGCTATGCACTTAAGCTTTAGTTATTTGGAATGGTGTGAATAGTATTTAATCAGGCTAGAGCTTGATTTCATGCTTTCAACTATTAATTCAATAGCAGTGTGATTATAATTGACTTAGTTGATTGCATATATTGGCTTATAGATTTGTTGGATCTATGAATTGAATGCATTCAACTGGCTAATTCATGCAGATTAATGGCTTCAATAGCGCTGGCTACTTTTACCTTTATCTGTCTTCATATTTTGAATTTGATTTTTGATACATCATCTTTGATCTCTACTACTAATGGGCTTTTCCCGTATTGGCCTTGAGTGCTTTGTCACCTTTCATTTGAAACTTGTTGACTTCCCACTTTTTTTAGTACTAGTGCCTCTCTATTACCTAGCCATCATGTCATGTTAGGGGTGCATGGTAAAATTTTGCTTCCTCATTACTTTCTAATTATTTTATATATTTCCATTTGGATTTTAGTTCTTTGATCCTACAAGATGGTAACACTTGGCAACATCTTAGTGCTCCACTTGCCTAGAAGTATCATACCATTCTTCATTTTTATGCAGGTTCTAGGTAAGTAATGTTATGACACATATATGGCTATCGCTTCTCCACTTGCCTGGAAGTGTCGTACCCTTTATTTATTTTTATGTAGGCTATAGGTGAGTGGGATTATGGCATGTGGATTTTTGCTTCTCTATTTACCTAGAAGTGTTGTACCCTTTTTTCTTTTTTGTGCAGGCTTCAAGTGAGAAGGATTATGACACATGGATGGATGTCTCTACTCCACTTTTTCATAAGAATTATAAACTTTTGGAATGTTTTGATAGTAGTGGTCCCATAGGATTGTGAAACTTGGATGACTATTGTTGCTTTACTTTCCCAAAACATTCACATATTATTACTTTGATACGGTCAATTATCGAGTGAGCAAGATTGTGACACTTGGAAACATTCAATGTTTCACTTATCTAAGAGTCTTTTAAAATTTTCTAAGTGTTCAAATAACCACATGTTAGTGAGTGATCACAATGTGGCATTGATTTCTCTAAAGATCAAAGTATAAAAAGGACTAGAAAAAGTAGAATGTAATAAAGCTTTGGGATGCTTGCATTAGCATATAATAACTAATAGATAAAATCTCTGACGAGTGAAAGTTATAATGGACTTGTGTACAAAATAAAAGTGTCGAAGGCAAGAATGCCGAATAACTTTGGAGAACCTACATACTCAAGAATTTTTTTAAAATGTCAAATAAAAGTGCCAAAGATAGAAAGTGTTGAAGATCCATCTAAGAAGTGAAAAACTTATAGAGTTTAAAATTCCCTAATTCTAAAACATAGGAATTTTAATCTCTAATCTCCTATGCAAATTCAAAAATATTACATTCAAGAAAACTCCTAAAATCCATTGATTGTTTAGCCTGAATAAAATAGATAATGAAAACTTAGATAACCGAGATAATGAAAATATTTTAAGACAAATATATTATTAACAAGGAACTTAGACATAAGGACTTTGAGAAATTCCATCCTGTTGAGAACTATTAAACATCAACAAATGATTTCCTCATTACAAATAGCTCCTTTTAGGCTGAAATGGGCCCCTATTGGAAGTTTTTTTGGGGATTGGAGTATATTGGACACAAAAACATGCACATACCAATGTTTTACCTTTCTTCTACCCACATAACATGCTATATTGGGGGCATCTCCTTATATTGATCATAATTGATACAAGATATACTATTTTATGATCACTTTAAATTATCAAGTTGAGCTTATAGACTAATGTTTAAACATGCCTATACTCATGTTTACATCTTACACAATGTGCATAATTGGTAGAATTCGATACAGTTTACATGATTTAGATATACACTTGGGTTAGATCAATTTTCACATATTTGGACAAATTTTTTAAGATTCATGACATATTATACATAATTTACAAATTAGAAGTTAAATTTTGATAGATACTTCAGATTGATACACATTAGATGTGCATATTCCATGAAAATTCACCAAATCATAGATTTATATTTAGACTATATACACATTTATGCATCAACCTTACCAAGATGCATAGTTTGAGTCTTTATCTACCTACAACAGTTGGCTCCTTTGAGTATTTCAATCAAGATTTATCATCCTATATGGACTTTACACTACTCCCCCTTTTTAGGTTGATATGGTTATACCATTTGACTTGGGTGAGATTGGATAGATTATGTATACACTTGAGATGTATGATTAAGATTTAACACACTTGATGGACTTGGCATAAATCATATTTTCACAAGATTGGGGGCATGATCATCCTTCAATCATCATCTTCATATCTATAAGGTTTAGTTGTGAACCTCTCTCTCTCTCTCTCTCTCTCTCTCTCTCTCTCTCTCTCTCTCTCTCTCTCTCTAATGCTTCAGCTATGAAACATAATTAACAAAGCAAACTACCAAGGGACAACATGGTTGCATCGACACACATGTATTTCCTTTCTCTCTTTTCTTTTAAGCATTTCAATTATTTAAAATATTAGATTATATGTAATAATTACATAGTAGCATGATCTTGGTTGCAGGTAATACGCAAACAACAAAATTTAAGCAGGCTCAAGTCAAAGCAAGGTGTGTTGTACATGCCAAGGTACACATTTATTTTCCTTTAACATAGTAATTTGATCCTTATTCATTACAATATTAAAGGAGGGGGGAAATTTAGATGCTAAAATATGTATTTTATATGATAAACTAGTCTTGTCCACTTGACAAATATCACTCATGGATCAACCCTTCATTTTGAGACCTTCTCTTTGTCAAAAGGCTCGTGTTAATCATCTCACTATGAATAAATTCTCATATTATAGCCTGAACCTAATATTATGATTACCTAAATCACTTTTAACCCATAGTATGCTTAAAACATTATATATATCCTTCACTGTCAGTTATGAATCTATAGTATTTTTCTATTCTCCTAGACACTAACGCTAGTGGCCTAGATCTAACACTAGTGTTTGTACCTCAAAAACACTCAAATTTGAAAATATTTTGATATGTATGGGTCGACCTATTTTCTTAATTTATCTCCCATGACACATTTTCAAAAGGTGCAACATAAATATTAAACAAGGCCCACTCATTTAGACATCTAGAAACTACCAAGCAAGCACTTATCAAGCTCACTAAATAATTCACACAATTGAGTTTTTTTACCATGTTATTCCATATTTTTATATCATTCATAGGATTAGTATTATTACAAGTCTAAAACATTTAAAGAGCATCCCATGAGAAATATTTTTCAAGTTGTAAGCTAGATCACTGCATATACTCACATATAGCATATTACATAATTATTCACACACAAGCCACATAAAGGGGAGAACTACATCAATCTAAGGTACTATTTAAATTATATGGCTATACATGTATAAATCATTTAAAAAGGGGTATTTGATGTCAACTCAACTTCACTTGAGCCAACTAACACATGTTTTGTAAGGTGGCATGCTTTAATAGGAGTATTTAGGGTTTCGATCCACATACTGATATCTAAAATATGTGCACATGATTTGAACATATAATCTACAAGGTGATAAGTAACCTTAATAGGCACAAGCATAATTTTTAAAAAATGATATGTACTTCATTGTAGATAATAACATTGGTTTCAGGATAAAAGTGTTGATTTTAGTGTCCCTATTTTGATGGTAGTGTCTAGGATGATAGAGAACTAATTATAGAATCTAAAAAAACAATATTTGATAATAATCCTAATTGTTTTTGCACTTAAACTTCTCATATCTGATTACACATCATTAAATAACTTAAGTATTATTCCTTATTTGTGATTAAGTAATCCAATGCATTGTACTTTCTATATATAGTATATTTACATAATTCAACAATCTTGCAAAATATATTGTGAATCTAAATTATTTAATTGACATGATTTATAGAATATTATTCTTCTTAATTTATTAGGTTATTCTCTTTACCCTTAATTAAAAAAATGGCCAACATGATTTTTAAAAATATGTATCCAAGATTTGTAATTTGTACTCTTTTTGAAATCTAGGAATGGCAAATGCATCTTTATTATGAGATTTACCAAACAAAAGAACTTCAATTAGTTATAAATATTTTTATAATACACATTCACATTATTTTATTTTTTCAAGGAAGCCATGATATCTTTGTGAACTTGGTGGAAATTAGTATGATTAAATAAAGGAAGTTTAGGCTCAATCATATCTAATTGTTTGTGGCAAATGGATAAGGAACATGTTGACTATCTCCATGATGTGATGACCTACCTTATGGGTTATTAATAACATAGACCACAATATCTAATAAAATCTATGGGTGAATAGTGGTAATAGGATCTGATGAATATTAAATACCTTAAGTGTAGGTGGGGCAATGATATTTTTCAACCATACCTTTTGTTGTTCACTCAGTTTTGGTAAGGCTTTGGATTTAATATTGCAACAACAAGAATGTGGCATTTTGGATTGATTTTTCTCAATATCTATGGCTTAAAAAATATATGACCTTTCTTTCTCATAAGTTACGCTTGATTTTAAAAATGTGATCATGTAAGGGGTTTGCATTTTATCCTTGGTATTTACATGATTTTGAGCCATTTTATAATGAAACATGGAATAGAATAAATATACAAAATGATACTCTAGAAAATTTAAAAGATTAGAGAAATATATGGTTTTTTTAAATAAGACATATAGGTTGGGTTCACTAAATGTTTTACCATTTTTGGAATTAAGGGTTGAGACTATGGCCTAATCAATTACGAAGGAGACTATTCTATGAGTAGGCAAATTAAATAATTCAGATTCATAATATATTTTGATATAGTGTTGAATTAATAAAATATGTTAAATATAAAAAGTGCAATGCCAAATAGTAATTGATTGATTAATCATAAATAAGGAATAACAACTAGCTTATTGAATGATACACAAATAGATCTAATAAGTGTAGGTGTAGAAATAATTAAGATGATGCTCACTTGTGATTCATCAAATTCTAAAAATCAACTTGTTATTAGTTTAATGACTAAGATGGGGGTGAATCAATGATGCAAGATAATACAAAATTCAATTCCAATTCTTTCAAACCCTTAATCAATCATCACAAGTATTCATAAAGCATACAAGTCATTCATAACAATGAACAAGAAAGATGATTCAAGATCAAGTACACAACACATTAATTATGTGGGAAACCCTTATGGGGAATAAAATCCACTCTCAAGCTTGAAAACATATATATTACTTGTCCTATAATATTATCACAAACATGAGACCTTTTAGTGAAGCACCCACTTCACAATGAGCACCCACCCCTATGCACGAATAAGCACCAACTTGTTCTAAATGTTGAGCACCCACACAACACCTATGAAATAAAAATATCCATAACTTTGATTTACTTTCAATATGATGGAGAAATAATGTCTGACACCTCTCTTTCAACCCTTCACACTCTCTCATAATTTCATACACAAGCAATGCATCTAAAACACCCTTTTGGATCACTCTAGACCTCTTCGCTCATCCTTAATCTTCAATCCTGAAAGGACACTATTATGACATTATAATTATGACATATATGTCATACAAACAATCCTAAACCTAATTTACTCTTTAATACATCCACTTGGCATACTCTCTCTCTTCTTCCTTTGCTTCACAACTCTCTATTACACTTTTTCAACTCTAGAAATCACCACCTTTTATTTCACTCTTTATAGAGCCTTCATGAATATCATCTTATTGGTTGGATATTAGACTTGAATTAACACTTAAGGATTATATCACACTAATTCATATCTCAATACCACCCTCATAGGTTGGACATAGCATCCATGAGTCACCCTTAAGTAGCTACACCTTTCAAATAGGCCTTAATAGCCCTTATAGGTCTCATGGAGACATATTCACCTCTTTATCACTTCAATAAGAAATTTAGGAACACAATACCACTTCCAAATACATAGTTATATTCCACATGACCCATAAGACACATTCAAGTGATTATGTCCATCACTACACTCTTTTGAATATACACAATCTACTCAAACATTAAATCTTGTAAACAAAAACACCATGATTGAATAAATAATCAACTTATAATCATTTGTTCATACTGAAGATGGATTGTTCAAGCCTCCAAAATTCACACATATGGTCTTAATTAATTTTAATTTTTTTTCCAATCTATAAATCATCATGAAACATCCAAAACTCATCAATACAAACTCAAACATTCTTCTCGGGTCATTTTTAGAAGATGGTAAAATCCATAGTCAACTTTGGATCCAAATAAATGAAAATATACAAATATTCAAACCTTTTAACCAATTTTTATGGATTCTCCTTGGATTTATTTATCACTTTGATTTTTATACCACCATCAAATTCATCATACATCAAAAGTTATGGCTCAAAAAATATAAACTACTTTTCCTTTATTAATTTAAATTCCAAAGGTCACTGTATAATGAAAAAACTTTAAACACATATATTTATCTCGTGTCCTTGTAAATTTTATCAAATATTATATATAAATCTCCTTGAGAGTCTCTTGGTCTTTACCTTCAATCGTTGGCCATTGATCTTTGATCTGTGCTACCAAGATTATGACACTTGGTATCCCCATGTGTATTCTATGTACTCTATTGTTAGTCTCCATGCACTTACACCACTTGGTATCCTAGCATACATTCTTTTTAATCTTCCATAAATCTCCATACATGCTTATGCCATTTGGAAGTCCCATATGCAGTCTTAGGATTCTTTGACTTATTGACCTCATGCTCATTGTTAGATGTCCATCTACACGATCACCTACATGCCGTTGATCCTTGATTCGAACAATTGATCTAAATTAGATAGATTAAGACACTTTTAATCCTTTTATAAAGGTCACTTTATATTTCAAATTTGGCTAAGTATGGAAAACACTACAATCTTCTTGGAAGGCCAACTTTTCACCTTAATATCTTTTTCTATACATAACCTCATGACCTAAAACTTGGACCATAAGATCTTGGTGCAAAACTGATTAGAGCCATGTGACCAACTCCTTTTGACACTACCATGCATGAAAATTTTTACATCCTTAATATACTCACTTAGCCTAATTTTCTAATATGACTAGCAGAACCTAGACATTCATATGATTTCTTTAATGAATTTCTTTCACTTTCACAAGCACTCATAACACCTCATATGACCTCTGCAATAGGAACATAGCATCAAAAAAATTATCTATCATCCAAAGACCTACACACATGATATTCAATATCAAATCCACTTGGAACCTATCACTTTCTCATTAATGCTTTATATACTCAGATCACCTTGACATCAATGATAATTAATGCATCTCAAGAACATGCTCAACAATCTCCCCCTTTGTCATTTATGGCAAACCCTTTTTAGAATGGTCTCTCCAAAATTAAACAACTCTTTCATTCTAAACTTTTTCCCCCTTTGACATTAATTACGAAGGGTCTCTTCCTCAACATACCAATTTGATCCTTGGACCTAAAAAATTTCTCACAAAGCTTAGAAAGATCCCCCTAACATCATGCTCATCTCATATAACCTATTATAAAACCATTATCAACCATACCAACTCCTTATAATTGAAACATATCACATATGCTCCCCCATAATCTATACATACCTTACTTATACATATGACAGATGTCTCCTAGGAAGCATAGATAGAGACACACATTTGTCATGAGAGATAGTAGTCCCAAAACTCAAGAGACTCCCACATCTCCATGATCTTACTTGAATTGAAATATTTCTTCATCAGTAGATTGACTTTGAATGAGTCCTTAACTTCACCTTTTCTTTTTAACTCAAAATTCTGCTTGATCTTCTTTTCTATTTGGGAAGATAAAGTTTTCTCTTTAATTCTTGGACTTGTTCCCTGTTCTGTCATGACAAACAACTCATTTACCTCCTTAAGTCTCCATTCATTATAGATTATTTTCTTCATGTTAAGATTGATTTTATTTGAAGTAAGATACTGACCATTCCTATAAAACCTTTCTATGTGAACTCTTTCTTGACACTTGTGGCAAACCATATTTCTTAAGAAAAAATCATTATTTCTTACCTTGTTAGGACAAAATCTTTCAATGTGCCCCATGTCATAGCAGATGTAGCATTCAACTTTACTTAAACCACTTGACTGATGATTCATATAATAGTTCCAAGTAAATTCATTCTTTGAGGGTATTTTACACTCTCTTGGCCTATGACTAAATTGATTACCAGAGTAACACTGACCATTGAAATTTACATACCTCATAGCATTTGTTTGTCTGATAGGATTAGTTTTTAGTCTGATAGCACCATCATTCCTTGATTGATTATTGACTTTTAATGTCTGATTCTTCTTGTTCATTTTATCCTTTTATTTATCTTGAGATGTAACCTTTTGTTCTTCTTTTAAACCTAGACCATATTTATCACTTGCAGATATTTGACTATTCAAAATGTTGTCAAGATCATTAGCACTCTTTTCAAACTTCACAAAAGACCTTACCTTGCTAGACGTCTTCTCCAACTCAACCTTTAAGGACTCAAATTCAATCATATACCTATATCATTCATTTTATTTATTTTTTAAGCTTGTAGACATAATTTCCAACTGAGTATTGAGATGCTTGACTATATCTTCATGTTCCCAAGTGTCATCATTTATTCTTGCCTCAAACATACTAAATTGCTCCTCATAGTTCTTGATTTGTGACATCATTTTATTGTTCTTTTTCTTCTCAATCTTCAAATATTCAACAACATTTATCAATTCAATCTCATTATCTACTTTAGTTTCTTTATTATATGAATCATTAGCTACATCTTTGTATGTCATGAGATCATCTCTTTTAGATCTACTTACTTCTGACTTCTGATATGTTTCAATCTTGCTCATAGCTCGATTTAGTTTCATCTATAAAGACTCCATCTTTGATTGATCCATGATACATTCTTCATCCTTACTCTTTGCCTCTACATCAAGAATACAAACTTGATTTTCAAGTTGTTGAGTGATTTCATCATGCTCCTTGACTTCATTACTTAACCTTCCTTCAAAAAGGCCAATTTTATCCTCATAGGATTTTATCAAGGAAGCTTGTTTTTGGTTTTTTCCTTATATTAACTTCATTTTTTCCAGTATTTAGATATTTATCTTCAAGAGTGACTTTCTCATCTTCTTCCTCTAAGCTATCTCCTCCAAAGAAATCTCTGCTTAAAAAACATTCACTTTCATCATCATTAAGAGCCATGAATAGTGTCTTCTTGTCCTCATTATGAAATGAATCATCACTGTTCGATGTGTTTTCTTCCTCTTATATAGATGAGTTACTATCTTCTTCATGGTAAAGGCTCTTACTACCTTTGTATGACTCCTTCTTGCCATTGATCTTATTGAATAACTTCCTATATTTGCTAGGACCCTTAGATTTCTTGTGTTCATCCTCATGAGATTCCTTAAGAGATTCTTTGTGTTCAAAATTGCCTCTATCTAGGAATCTAGTTGTAAAATGACCAACTTTACCACATGAAAAACATTTAAAAGGAAGTTTCCCTTCATACTTACCTAATCCTACATTCAATTTCCTTGCAATCAAGGTTTCAAGTTGATCTTCATTAAGGTCAAAGTCTTTAAGACTTAAATTTTTATTTTTGTCTTTTGTATCCTTGATCACCTTGAAGGTTACTTTCTTATTAGGGAGGTCTATCCTCATTGACTCTCATCTCATAAGCAGTAAGGATCCCATGCAATTATCCATCTTCATCTGAGTAAGATCATGACTTTCTTCTACAATAGATACTTTTGAATCAAATTTGAGAGTGAGATACCTTAACACCTTTTGAACTACAATAGCTTCTTCAATATTCTCTCCAAGACCTCTGATCATGTTTACGATCTCATCAACCCTTAGAAGATAGGATGAAATAGTGTCTTCTTCCTTCATTTTGAGGCCCTCAAATTGCCTTCAGTACGTCTATAATTTAACCAACTTAACTTTTGAATCTATTTCATATATAGTTTGTAATTTGACCCAAATTTCCTTGACAAACTTACAATGGATAACCTTGGTGAACTCAATCTCTAAAAGACCACAAATGATGGCATTTATTACCTTTGAATTGTTTTCACTTAGATTCTTATTAGTTGCACTAGTTGGAGGAGAAGTTGGTGTAGTATAACTATCCATAATAGATTTCAAAATATCAAACCCTAGAGACATGATGTATGTCCTCATTCTTACACTCCAAAAATCACAATTAGACCCATTGAACAATGGTGCTTGCTTTGTAGAGAAACCCTGCATATGTTGACTTGCCATATTGTACCTTGGATCACCTTCAAGTGGTTAAACTTGAAAATAAGGTATGGATTTGATACCAATTTTTAGAGGTACAATCACTGAGAGGGGGGGGTGAATCAGTGATGCAAGATAATCTAGACTTAAATTATAAATCTTTCAAACCCTTAATCAATCATCGTAAGCATTCATAAAGCATACAAGTCATTCATAATAATGAACAAAAAAGATGATTCAATATCAAGTACACAACACATGAATTATATGGGAAACCCTCATGGAGAATAAAACCCACTCTTAAGCCTAAAACAATATGGACTACTTATCCTATAATATGATCACAAACATGATACTTTTTAGTGAAGCGACCACTTCACAAGGAGCATTCACCCCTACGCATGAACAAGCACCAACTTATTCTAGATGTTGAGAACCCACAAACACATATGAAATAAACATATCCATAACTTTTATTGAATTTCAATCTGATGGAAAAATAATTTTTGACACCTCTCTTTCAACCCTTCACACTCTTTCAAACTTGCATACATAATTAATGTATCCAAAACATCCTTTTGGATCACTCTAGACCTCTTCGTTCATCCTCAATCTTCAATCCTGCAATTACACTATTATGAAATAAAAATTATGACCTATAGGTCATACCCACAATCCTCAACATTTTTTACTCTTCAATCCATCCACTCATCATACTCACTCTCTTCTTCCTTTGCTTCATAACTCTCTATTACACTTTTTCAACTCTAGAAACCATCACCTTTTATTTCACTCTTTATAGATCCTTCATGAATATCATCTTCTTGGTCAGACATTAGACTTGAATTAACACTTAGATATTATATAAAATTAATATGGAGCTCAATACCACCATCATAGGTTGGACATATCATCTACGGGTCACCCTTAAGCAGCTACACCTTTCAAATAGGCCTTAGTAGCCCTTATAGTTCTCATGGAAACCTATTCACCTATTAAAACTTCATGGAGAAATTTAGGAACATAATACCACTTCAAAATACATAGGTATATTAAAAATTACCCCTTAGACACCTTAAAGTGATTGCATCCATCACTACACTCCTCTAAATATGCACTATCTACTCAAACATTAAGTCTTGTAAACAAGAACACCATGAACGAATAAACAATCAACTTATAATCATTTTTTCATATTAAATATGGATTTTTCAAACCTAAAAAAATTTCATATATGGTTTTAATGGAGTTTAAAACATTATATAATTGATAAATCATCATGAAACATCCAAAAATCATCAATACAAACTCAAACATCCTTCTCGGGTCACTTGCAGAAGATGGTCAAACCCACAGTCAAATTTGGATCTCAATAAATAGAAATATAAAAAAATTAAAACTTTATAAATAATTTTTTTAGATTCACCTTGGATTTATTTATCACTCTTCTTTTTATACCACCATCAAATTCATCATACATAAAAAGTTATGGCTCAAACAATACAGACTAGTTTTCCTTTGTTAATTTAAATTCCAATGGTCACTGTGTAATGCAAAAGATTCAAACATGTGTCTTTATCTCATTATCCTTATAAATTTGATCAAATATGCTTTGTTTATCTCCTCAAGGGTCTTTTCATCTTTACCTTCAATCATTAGTTGTTGATCTTTGATCTATGCTATTGATATTATGATACTTGGCAACCTCACATGCATTTTGTGTACTTTGTTGTTAGTCTCCATATGCTTACACCACTTGGCATCCCTATGTGAATTATATGTACTCTAATGTCAATATCCATATTCACTTATGTCACGTGGTATTCCCACATGTAATCTTAGGATCCTTTGACTTATTGACCTCATTCTCACCGTTATATCTCCATCTGCATGATCACCCACGTGTCATTGATCCTTTATCTAAATGATTGATCAGATTGACCTAGATTACGACACTTGGAAGCCTTGTATAAAGGTCACTTGATATTTCAAATTTGGATAAGTATGGAAAATACTACAATTTTCCTAGAAGGCCAACTTTGTACCTTGATATCTTTTTCTATACACAACCTCATAACCTAAAACTTGGACCATAAGATCTTAGTACAAAACTAATCAGACCCATGTGACCAAATTATTATAACACTACCACATGTATAAATTATGACATCATCAATTTTCTCACTCAACCTGATATACCAATATGACTAAGAGAACTTATATATTCATATTACTTCTCTGATGAATTCCTTTCACTTTCACAAGCACCCATAACACCTCATATGACCTCTGTAATATGAACATAACATCAAAAACATTATCTATCATCCAAAAGACCAAAAGACATGATATGCATTCTCAAATCTAGTTGGAAAATATCACTTTATCATTAATGCATTATGTACTCATATGACCTTGACATCAATGACAATCAATGCATCTCAAGAACATGCTCAACATAACTCTCTGCCAACGTAAACACTACTGTCAAAATAGGGACAATAGTGTCGATGCTTCTATCTTGAAACCAAATCTTCTGTCTGAATTTAAGTAGAGGTACTTTTCTATAAATACTAGCTACACCTGTTAGGGTTCCTTATCACCTTTCAAATTATATATTTAGATCATGTGCATTGATTTTGAATATCAATATGTAGCTCAAAACCCTAGGTTCTTTAATTACATGCCACCTTTCAAAATAGGGGTTAGTAGGCTCAAGTGAAGTCAAGATGACCTTAAAGACCCCTATGTCAATGAGATCTACCTACATAACCATATACTATGAAAAGGACCTCAAAATGATGTAATTTTCCCCCTTATGTGGGCTTATGTGTGAACAATTATGAAATATGTTATATGTGAGTGCATATGATTATCTAGCTTGTAACTTGGAAAATACTACTCATGGGCTGCTCTTTGGATGATTTAGACTTGTAATAATATTTCTCCTATGAATGATATGGAAAAATTGAAGAATAAGGTAATTTATCAAGCTTAATAGGTGATTTTAGATAGACACATGCTTGAAAAGTACTTGATATTACTTGATGATAATGAATGGTCTTTGAATTGTATTTATACAATACCTTTAGAAATGATATCATGGGAGGGTTAAAATAACACTATAGGCCAACCTATACATTTTGAAATATTTTCAAATTTGGGTTTTTATGAGGTATAAACGCTAGTGTTAGAATTGGGACATTAGCGATGATAGTGTCTTAATCTGGATGGTAATGTCTAGGAGCATAGGAAAATGCTAAAGATTTGTAATTTACAATGAAGGATATATATCAAGTTTTAATCATATTTTAAGCTATGAGTGATCTGGGTAAACAAAATATTAGGGTTTGATTATAAGATAATCATTTAGGCATGGTGAGATGGTGAACACAAGCCTTTTGGTAATGAGAAGTTCCCAAATTGAAGATTGAGCCATGAGTGGTATTTGCCAAGTGTATAAGACTAGTTTATCATATAAAATATAGATTCAACATCTATACTACTAATATAGGAAAATTAAAAAAATCCCAACCTGACCACTGCAAGAGCACAATGACATTCATAGGAAGAGAAGTAAGACACCCAAGTATAATATAAAAATGAAAAATTAGTTGACTATTTAAATACAAGGTCTCTTACTATTGTCTATTATTAAAAGGGGATAAGCATGCAGAAACGGATGGTATTAAACCCCTTCCATTGGTACAAACCCCATTTTAGTTATAATTTTATCTCCCCTAATATATTCAAGTGGATTCTTTGAATGCTTACTAGAAAATGGATTCTTCTATAATGAGATAGGGCAAAGGTTTGACAAATTTTGGAAAGTAGTTATTGAGCCAAAACAAGTTTATTTCCTTTAGTGTATTTTGAATCAATGTTTTCCTTTTGGAAAGAGACTTATCCATTTGGATGTGGATAACCCCTTTTGCCCTTTATGTCAACACTTAGAGACTCTAAAACATATTTTTTATTTTTGCAAGCATGCTCAGTTACCCTAGTGTGGATTCATACCATTTTTTAACCATTTCATCTAAATTTCTTATGCTGGAAAATGGTTCATCTAAATTAAAAAAATTATTGAAAATGTTGGTTTTTATAATAGCAACAAGAGTTGTGAATCAAGAAGATTGGAAATGAGGCATAAATCACATGACATGAACCATAATAATTTTGCTATTAAATTCATCTTATAATTTTCAACCTTTCTAATTTATTTATCACATTTCATCAATTGTTGTGTTAATTTAGTGTTGTGGACAAGATCTCTTTAGAGTGCACTAACAAGAATACATAACTAAAAATAATAGTTTGATTAAAACTTTTGAATTGAAATAGAGAAAGGAATATAAAATTTATTAGACACAACAATGCATCTACTCTTCTACAAGTGGGTAATAATTTATTGTGTAAAGGATTCAACAATCACATTATGAAAAATATTAAAATCTAAAAGAGTTTGTTTCCAAGATAACTGGTGTCCAAAAATATTATGGAAGCCATTGTGCACAAATACCCATATTCTTTTACAAAACTTGCATCTCCAAAAGATATGAGTGATATACTTATGAAGATTGAAAATTGAATACTTAAGAGGGTTAATGGCAAGAAATTGGATGTTATCACCAATAGATAGTTTGTGAAAGAGGAGATTCCAAGCTATGAATTGAGCCATGACATTAGGTTTAGACATCCAAATGGAAGTTCATAGGTGTTGCCATTTAACTTCACTAAATTTGAATTTCCACTTTAAATAAGGCCTTTGTTCCAAAAGTAACCATGGAAGGAGTTTCTGATAAACATATTTGAGTGGAAATTTAAAAAAACTACAATTGTAAAGCCACCTCCAACACTTCATGAAATTTCATTGAATTAAAGTGGACATCTTAACAAGCAATGAATTATCTAAAAGTTACATAATTTCATTTATAGTAGTCATATCAGTGTTATATAGGTGAAAAATATCCTTTAAAAGTGACCAAAATTTTCATTAACAACAAGATAGGTGCCATAAATCTCTAAATTATCATATACCTTTATTAAACAAGCATTTTCCTTTCAGCTTAGAATGAAGAGTAAGGGAAAGCCTGTTAATTTGAATATGTATATTCCAATAAATGAAGGAAGTTGGAAATCTAAGACCATGTTGAATGGAGTTATCTTTCCATTCCAATAGTTGAGAATTGTATTTCCATGTTCTCCACATACCATTAAGGGGGAATGAGGCTAAGAGTTTGAAGTACTTAGGGAATAACAACACATCATACATGTGCACATATTTCCATTGACCCTTATAAATAGCAGTTGAAAATCTATGTCGAATAAGAGCTTGTCATGGTTTAGAACCATGAAAATCCCTAATGATCCATTTAGAAATCAAACACTTACCTTGCATCCAAGGATCCATAACACCAAGGCCTCCCTTGTATTTCGGTTGAATGCATTGATTTTAGAAGATGCACTGCATAACTTTGTTGCCATCCCATTTTGCCCAAAGAATTTTTTTTTTATAAGCTTTGTGAATTTGTTGTATCATGCTTTATAAGGAAACCAACATGAAGAATAGTAAAAATGAAATGCCAAAAAAACCTTGTTAACAACTTTGATTCTACCAAAAAAAGAAATAAATTTGGATCCTCAACAATCAATTTTTTTTTTTAATTATTCAAAAACCAGTTCCACATGTCACTAAGAGAGACACCAACATAAAAGGGGGTACCCAAGTACCTTGTAATTTCTCCATGGTGTACACATTTCCACTCAAGAGGAATACAATAGGGAGTGGGATCAACTTGAATCATAATAAATTCAGTCTTATACATCACAAGTTTAGACTTGAAATAACACAATACAATGCAAGTATATCCATAACATTATTGATTTCCTCTTCATTGTTGCAAAAAAAAATCATATTATCATCAACAAGATGAGAATTAAGGGCATAAGTATCATTAGTAAGAGTGATACCTTTAATAAGATTATGGTTATGTGCCCTTTGTAGCATGTATCCAAGAGCATAGATTGTAGCCAAAACAGATAGAAAAAGAGTTAAAGGACAACCTTAGCAAATGGATTGTTGAAGCACAAAGGACTCAGTGAGAGAACCATTACTAGATGTCTAGTTAATGCATTATTGAATAATATTTGTAATGTAACGGATCATTTTTTTTCCAAATCCCAACGAACTTAACATATTAAGAATAAACGGCCATTTGATTTTGTTGTAGGCTTTGTCAAAATCAAGATTAACAATTAACAAGTTTTGAGATGTTTTTTGTGTCCATTCTGTAGATTCCCAAGCCAAGCTCAAATTTCTAAGATGAACCTCGCACCAATAAATCATATTTTCTTAGGGCTAACAATCTCTTGCATGACTGCTTTAATATGATGATCAATAACTTTAACAATGATCTTGTAAGATGTATTAAGGAAAGTGATGTGTCTTCAACAGGATATGTTATCTCTATTATTACATTTATGAATGAGTTTTATCATCCCTTGGTTGATTAAGGTACCAACCAGTTTGTTCAGTGTCGAGATAAACTTGGTAAAATTCATCATGAATAATAGGCCACAGAGTCTTGAAAAATTCCACTAGTAGGCCATCTAAGCTGGGACTTTTTTCATCCACCATAGAGAAAGAGCATTTTCCAATTCCTCATAGATTAACAACCTGTCAAGGTGATCACACGTGTCCTACATGATCATAGTGGGAGTACATTAGCTCACCACATTACTCAGTTCAATGTAGGCAATACCATGCATGTTCTCATCAATGAAAAGAGTTTTAAAAAGATGGTTAAATACATTTTTTTGGCACAATATAAACAAATATGACATATATTTCTTTTTCATTTCTAAAAAGAAAGAATGAAATATCTTTAACCATTTACCTTCAAGCAATTATTTTTTGGTTACTAATAAAGTTCAAGTACTTCAAATGTCATACTATAAATATAAATGCAAGTGTCCAGCTAGATATAAAACACCTCCAAACTTTAGGAAGTGCCCTCAAATTTTCCATTAAATTTTTTTATTTCACCAATCATAATGTTCAATTTCAACTTACATATATTTTAATATAACAGTTTTCCCTACTCTCTTGGTCTTAGTCTATATTTTTTTAGTGTTTCCTTAGTTCTCATTTTTCTTGAGATATTCTCTTCAAAAAATTAAATTTGCTTGTGTTGGATGTTGAAATATACTTATGCTACATATAGTAGTTCAGAAAGTAAAAGAATTTTATGATTTACAATGTATGTACAATTGTTATGCTCTATATATTATGACTTGTCAACTCTGATATTACACATGTTTTCATATATTTATGACATATGCATTATGATATCCCGCCATAAGTAATTTTCATGATGCATTGTTTTTCTTTTAGAGAAGAATAACCAAAGAGATTAAAAATAATTATGGGGCTATTGCAGCGTTGAATTTTAAGTCACCCCAACCTGTCAAGTGAAATTTTGCAATAGTTTTTATTAAAAGTATTAAATCTTAGCGTAAAAAAATTCTTATTAATTAAATTATCACTAATAAGTATATTTTTTAAATTGATTTTACTTTCTCTCGATCTTTTAAATAAAATTGACATTAAAAAGTGTGATGTTATATCTTTTTTTTTTAAAGAATAGTGATGTATAATTTATATTATTAATAGAAAAAAAAAAATTCAATTAAAAAAAGAACAATCTTTCGTAGATCTTCAATAAATTAAATGCACATTTTTAAAAATTATTTGTACCCTATAACATCATCACACTTCTTACACAAATAATCGTGCACTCTCAACTATCCCACCAACTCTTCATATTCACATCCTTATCTCTTCTCTATCATACTTAACATGTCATATTTTTCTAAATGATAAATCATAAAATATGATTCAATAAATTATAAAATAAAAATTATCTACATTTTTTAATCCAAAAACCTCTACATAATTGTCCTTGTCACCTCCTATATATAAATACCTTAAAATAATCCCTAAACACCGATGTATAGATAAAAATGTACATAGAAATGGATTTAAATAATAGTCCTAAACTCGAGTGTATAGGTCAAGAGTGTGCTTGAAAATCGACTTGAGCGTGTTCCACGCGATTCACAAAGAAAAAGTGAACCCTAATATGAAAGAAGAAATATGTCATTATATACGTCATCTTGAAATAATCTAAACCGCGTGTAAAATACAATAATTAATAATCCTCACAAAGATTTTGACGCGTTGCCCATTTGTTAAGATTATAACCTTGGCAATAGAAAGATGAAATTTCGACCACGAAAATAACACTCATTAAGCATGTGAATAATGAATTAAGTCGTGGAAACAATAATAATTACTTACCTATCTCCACGTGTTTATAATATTTCTTTATCTTCATAATAATTTTGTAATACATCTCTACTAGTATATTAATGTACGTTGAATGGGACATTCTAAAGAAATTAATAATTAATACTGGGTAGACTTATAAGTTAGTTTTACTCTAATCAAATTAAGAAAAATAAGTTAATTTTATTTTTATTTAATTGGACAATTCTTCATAGACAAATAGTTTTATTTTTATTTCATTGGATAGTTCTTTCATAGATTCGTCCCACACCAACCAAAGTTTAAACATTAAGTTTCATAAATAGATTGAGTAATCAGTAATAAATGAAGTTGTGACAATCTAAGTTAAAAAATATAATTTGGAGTGGTCTAAAGGTGTAAGTTATGTTAGAAGGGATGTAATTTTTTATTTTGGTAAAGTAGGGTTTTGTAGATCAAAATAATATAAATAGGCAGTTGTACTTCTCTTGAAACTTATGATATCTAATCCTATTTGACCTTTTGATATGTCTAGTGGAGGTGATGGTATAAAATGAGGTTGTGTGTTCCTTCATATGGTGTGCTAATGCACTGGGTGGAGAGGAGATGTTTCGTTTTATGGTGGGCTTCAATAATGGCGAAGTGGTGAGGAAGGGTAAAGCCATGTAGAGCATGCAAGTGGCAAAATATTTCAAGGTGAGTTGGATAGTGATGGTGAGGGGCAATGATAGGGTATTTAAGGTGATATCGTACACCATAGTGCCCATATCATACACCAAACCCGAGTTTAGGGTAGTGGTTGGATTTATATGACCCACACCCTGCATTGATTGATTAGATTTTATAAGAGGCGACTTTCATTGAAGAACCCTTTTTCATCTCTCGTTTAATTGGTTTAGAGTTGTCTAACTAGGTTCTAAATATTTCAAACAAACACAATTATCATTTCATTAGTTTTAAACTCATCTAAATTGACACATGGTGCATTCTCTATGTTTATAGAGGAGCCATTAGATATCAGACCCCTGTTTTCATTGAGATGACACATCTTCCAATAATGCATTGGGTGATTAAAACAATTTGGTGAGATACATATTGCATTGATAATTATGACATGTCACCGAACTTTGCATGTGTATCTACTCGAGCTTCTTTGAGTCCATACCTTGAAATGCCTTGTCATTTCCCCCCACCATCACCACCCAACTCACCTTGAAATATTTCTCTGCTTTCATGTTTTGTATACCCTTGCCCTTTCACACCACTTTTCCATGGCTCAAGCTCACTATGAAACAAAACATCTTTTCTCCACACAACACATTGTCGTATGAAGGAACACGACCTCATTTTTCATCATTACCTCCACCAAAAATATAAGATTATTGTTTCTTAATGCTTCATGCACAAAAGGTTATACGGGATCAATGGGCATGGATTTTGAGTGAGGTAGGAAAATCAATTTACATTCTTTCACTTTACAAAACTCGCCTTACCAAAACAAAACAATACATCCCTTCCGACATAACTTTCACCTTTAGGGAAACTACTAGTATGTATATATACACACACTATTATATAATAATAATAATAAATATTATATAATAATACATATATATTTTTAAATATACAATATATAATAGTATAATATTATTATATATTAAATATATAATATATAATAATGTGATAAGAATTTAAATATAAAATATTATAATAAAATTATAATATTTTATATTTATATTTTTTTGATCGATAATTAAGGGTTAACGGGTCTCTTGTCCTTTTATTGCATAATAAAATATTACAAAAATAAAAGTTGTGAGTTGGAAAGCCAAACACACGGGTTTCAACAAAACCGATTACAAAACAAGGACAACAATAAAAAAAACAACAAATAATATTATTGAGTCCCCAAACCATAAAGATAAAACATAAATAACAAGAATGTTTATACATGCCAAAAGACCTTACAAAATCTATTACAAAACATGGACGACAACCCAAAAAAACGACAAACAATACTATTGAGTCCTCAAACAATAAAAACAAAACATAAATAATGATAATGCTTATACATACCAAAAAAACCTTATAAAACTTATTACAAAACAATTATGACAACCCAAAAAAACAACAAACAATATTATTGAATCCGCAAACAACAAAAACAAAACATAAATAATGAGAATACTTATACATACTAAAATACTTTACAAAAACTATTACAAAACAAAGACGATAACCCACAAAAATAACAATACCAGTAAATCCTTAAACAACAAAAATGAAACATAAATAACAAACATACTTGTACATGCCAAAAGGCCTTATAAAACTCATTACAAAACAGGGACCACTGGAGGAGCCACACCACCGATCCTTGATGTCACCTTCATGGCCACCCAACCTATCAAATCTCACTCTGCTTTGTCCCTCAAAGAAAGGGGTTAACAGGCCTACGACCGCTGCCTCTGCTAGTGCCCCTACTGCGCTGACCGCTAAGCACCCTACACCTGGAAGTACCTTCTCCAAAGGCCAAAAAGGAGGAATCCTTCTATGTAAAAACTATGTTGTGCATGCAAATTTTTGGCAAGCCTGCAAGAAAATTAAACCTCTAGATTCCTGCCTCGAGAAATGAAGATTTTTGTGCTAATGTTTGGGAAAAGTACAGTTTAAAAACTAAAGTTCCTGTTGTGAAAACTTTCATCAATGAATTCATCCATAATCATGCACTTGTCAATGTAGATCGTTTCATATTATATAACGGATAGAAACTGTTGCATTTTGTAAGAGATCATTTTCTTTTTTTCTTTTTTTATTGAAACAAAAGCATTACAAAATAATGAAGCTATCAATAGGCAGTTGGAAAAAGAATACAAGAGTTGCAAAATAGCATTACAATAGCTGAGCAAAGTGTCGAAAGCATTACATAATCAAAGCCCAAAACACTATCCAAACAATATTACATGAGCTGTAAAATAGCACTATCTTCGCTGAGCTTGTTGTGTCACTGAAACTTCAACACTTGATCTTTAACTTGTTGAAACTGGGCTATAACTTTAGTATTCTTTTTGCATAAGACTTGGCGCTGTGAAAACAAGAAGACCACCTGAAGAAATATGTCAGAGTAAAGCCTTAGAGTGTCAACTCCCTCATGAACATTGTTATAAAATACCACTGTACATCTATTCGTCCATATATTCTTTAAAATAACTTGTCTGATAGAATCAGCTAACACTTCATTTTGCATGCCAAAATCCAAAATAGCTTCCTTCCAATTTAAATCATGATTAAAAATCATAGGAAAGTCTCTAAACACAGCAAACCATTGATTCCTAGCATGTATGCAATCCCAGAATATATGTTTCATACTTTCAACATTTTGACAGAAAGGACATTTAGCTCATTGAACCATTATGCATTTCAACCTATCCCCAATAGGAAGCTTGCAATGCAAAATTTTCCAAGCTGGCACTTGAGTATCAAAATTAGCCTTAGATCTCCAGATTTGTGCACTCAATTTGGATCAAAATTTAGAACTAAATCTGCATTTCCATTTTTGATTCAGGGGAGGAGTGAGAGGCCAAGAAAGAATGATAGCTAAATAGACCTTCTTGAAAGGAAAGTGGTAAAAATGACTATAGGACAGAGATTTCCAATCTTTGAAAAAGTTACACAACATAGGGGTACAAAGCTTCATAGAAAGATCAATAGGAATTAATGATTGAACAAAAATAAAAAAATACTTATACTTGTAATTACTTAGCCCATATTGCTTCTTAATACTCGTCCAAGGGACCCAGTCAAAATTGTTGAAGTTCCAAATAACTTTAAATTGTCGAACCCCTTTTCTAAAAAGATAATAAGCTTGTCTTGGAAAGCTAACAACGAATGGTTGATCATGATAATTTATCAATTTATTCCACCATATTGACACTGAAGCAAATCTGAAACCATGTTGCAATGAAGAACCATTCCATTTTAAAAAATTACCAACTCTTTGCCACGCTTTCCAGATTGATAAAAGAGGAAATGAAGCCTTGAGTTTTAAAAAAAGAGACAACATTTTATCTAGCCAACTAACATCTTTCCATTTCTTTTTAACTGTCACAGCCATGATTTGATGACGAACTAAAATTTTCCAAGGCTCATCTCCACTAGTGGCTCTAATGATCCATTTAGCAGCAAGATACATTCCTTGGGTTTTAGGATCAATAATCCCAAGGCCTCCTTTCCATCATGGTTGAATGCAATGAAGCCAAGAAGAAGCAACAAATCCAACATTGCCATCCCATTTTGACCGCAATAATTTTTTAATAATTTTGTTTAGCTCCTCATAGCCTTGTTTAGATGGCATCCAACATGACGAGTAGTAAACATGGGAAGCAATAAGGATTCTATTAGCAACTTGAATTTTACCAGCTAAGGAAAGGAATTTGTTACCCTAGTTGAATAATTTATTTTTAAGTCTACTTAAGAACCAACTCCACATATCATAAAGAGAGACCCCCAACCCAAAAGGGATGCCTAAATATCTAGTTATCTCCCCGTGTTTGATATGTCTCCAATCTTTGAGAATCCAATGAGGTATAGGACCAATCTGACACATGAGAAATTCAGTCTTGTTATGAGCTAATTGAGAACCTGAAATAACACAATACAAATTTAGAATGCCCAAGGTATTGTTGACTTCTTCTTCATCATTTTGCAGAAATAACATACTATCATCAACAAAATGGGATTTAATAACCACTTTGCTTAGAGGAATGGAAATGCCTTTAATAATCTTCATCTTATTAGCTCTTTGAAGAAGATATCCCCATGCATCAACAGAAAGCACATATAAGAAGGGAGCTAGAGGACAACCCTGTCTTATAGATCGCTGTAAGTCAAAGGAATCAGACATAGTCTTATTGATAATAAGGTGAGCATTAGCATCTTTGGAAAACATTTGTATATGATTCCTAATTCATGATCCAAATCCCAGCCATTGTAGCATTTTAAGAATGAAGTTCCAACGAATTTTGTCATATGCTTTATCAAAATCTAGCTTGATCACCAAAGCATTTTGCCTTATTTGTTGAGCCCATTCCAAAGTATCCCAAACCAATATTAGATTGTCCAAAATATATCTACCTTTAATAAACCCTATTTTCTCAGCTCTCACAATACCTTGAACAATTAGTTTAATTCTGAGAACTAAAGCCTTTGCTATGATTTTATAAGAGGTGTTCAGTAATGTGATAGGTCACCAACCAACAATAGTATCCTCATTTCTCCCCTTAGGAATAAGTTTGATCAGCCCTTTATTGATATTGGATCCCAAGGATCCATTTTGAAAAGCCTCTAAATAAAGCATATAGAAATCATCTTTAATATGATTCCACATAATTTGATAAAACTCAGCTGGAAGACCATCAGGGCCTGGGATTTTATCACTTTTCATGGAGAAGAGAGTGCGCTCAATTTCCTCCAAAGAAAGAATCGATCCAAATACTTACTATATTCTGGATCAATTTTAATAGGTATACAACCTTGAACACTTTCTTCCAAGCACTGCTAAATATCTATCCAGTTACTTTCTTCTTTGAACAGATTTTCATAAAAGTTATAAAACAAGCTGATAATTTTAGAATTGTTTGTGTACTATCCAAATTCATCAACTATAGAAACAATTCTTTCCTTATTGTGTTTATAGTTGAGGTAGTTAAAGAAAAATTTAGATCTTCTATTTCCTTCCTTTATCCACTGTAGTCTAGCTTTAATTTTTGCTCCCTGCCCTTTATAGTGGTCCAATTTGTGTAGCTGTGTTTCAATAACATCAATGTAGTTTTGAAGCTTTTCATTATAAGGGTCAACATTAAATTGTATTCTTACTTGTTTTAATTGCCCTTTGAGATATTTTTCCTTGCACTTATGTCTCCAAGCCATTCTTCTTCCAAAATCTTGAAGAAAGTCAATGCATTAAGTGAGAATACAACCCCACCAAACAATCCATGACTCACCTTCTTGAGTTTTAGGAACAAAATTCAAAATACCCACTAATACAACAACACAAGTTGGGTTCTTAAGGTGAGAGGTGTTGAGTTTGAAGGGCAACTTAGAAGAAGCATAAAATTTTTGACTAAAAGAGATGGAACAAGTAATAGGAAAATAATCAGATAAGGTCGTTGAATAATCCACTTGCACACAAGCACCAAGAGGTGAAGTTTCTAGGTGGATGTTATGAGATATGTAAAAATGATCTAATCTGCTCAATTTCCTGTCACCTCCAGGTCTACAATTGGACCAAGTAAACCAATTATTGGTATAGCTGGAAGCTTTATTATGCATGGGGTCAACAACTCCAATCAAGTTTTGACAATATATCCACTTTTTAAATTCATCTTGATTGAGTTTAGAAACACTAAACCAACTTCGATCCTCTTGGTGTTCCACCATATTGAAATCCCCTCCCAACACCCAATCAACATTAAGAAGACTTCTTGGCATCCAATCCCAAAGAACAGATCTTTCTTTTGGAATGCTAGGAGCATAAATGGAGCAAAAGCCCAAGGGCTGCCCATTGATAAAGGAAAGGGCCCAAACACAATTATGTGATGGGTCCTCTCCCCTATCAATGACATGTTTGGAAATCCAAGGTGATAAACCAAGAATAGCCCCACCACCACCAGCAATATGTGAGGTATGGAGAAATAGAGCTTCTTTCCAAAGGCTGAACAAAGTCATATCTAGGCATTCATTGGAAATTTTCACTTATTACAAAAATACTACATCAGGTTTCCACTTTAATAAGGTGTCTTTGACTTTATGTTTTCGATGAGGGTGAGAAAGCCCTCTCACATTCCAAGACAAAATCCTACAATTCATGGTGATTCAACTATAGAGTTATCCTCTTGTGGCAATAATCCAAAATGATTAGAGGTGGAGACCTCTTGTTCATTGCTAACTTTTTTGTTGGAACTAGATGGTGGGGATCTTGATCTTTGTCTATGATTAGGAGGAGGAGAAATGGACTTGTTTGGGGATTTAGAGTGAAGGTGAGGAGACTCACCAGTAGAAATATTGGGAAGGAAGTGGTAGATGGTTCTTTTCTCTTGCGTACAGTATTCCACTCATCCATTATAATAACATCTTTGTAAGATGAGTGATTCAATAAGGGAGGCTCAGAGGAAATGTGAGTACTAGGAGAAGGAAAAATACCATTATCTTTCAAGGAAGAAGGACTTTTAGAGGCTGGTGGCATTTGAGGGATGGGTTTAGCAACAGGCTTAGATTGAGCAACTAGAGGGTGTGATAATGAGGGCCTATTCTTTCTAAGAGGGCAATCTCTAATAAGATGTCTTTAACATCATAAAAAACAAGCATTTGGCTTGTTCAAATAAATTATTGGCCGATCTAATTCAAAACATGGGCCAAATAATTTGATAGTCTCTGGCAAGGGTTTGTTTAGATCGATTTCCACACAAACTCTGGGATGAAATCTTAAGCTAGAGAATTTATCTGTACTTTGTTTGCACCAAATGACTTTACCAAGTTGGGATGCAATGTCTTTGAGAAAAAGCTCTAAAGGCTAAATTTTAAAAAGGCAATTCCAACCACATGGGGTAGTGAGAACGTGAAGGTCCTTTGGGTTGAAAGTCAAAAGTCCATGCTTGTAAATAATAGACATGCTCCCAAATCACCCATCTGCCATATTGTAAGACTGCCTCGGCGTGTTCAAAAAATTTAAACATACACGAAACATAACCTTTGCGAAGACCCCTAATTGTTTCAATCTCCCAACCCCCTATTTTCCCAATTCATTTTAGCCCATTTGTAAAAATCTGATTCAGTTGGGATCCCCCTTAAAAAAATAAAATAACTGTTTTATTTTGATTTTTAGCATTACTTTCTACAACTTCATCAAGAAGTTGGAATTCTAGGGTTTTACCTTGATCATCTCTTTCTTGAGCAGGAATCTCTTCCTCTTCTCCAGCCATTTACACCTGGGTTTCATTAACAACAGGTGTTTCATTATTTTATCCCTCTCCCATGTCGGCGCTCTCCTCTATAGTCACCATATCATTGCCTGGTTCCAAAGTTGCACTCTTCTTTGCCTGCCTAGCTTCTGTTTTCAACCTTCATCTGCAAATCTGTCTCTATTACCATAGTTATTTCTTGATTCAAATGCATTAAATCCCCTTTAGGGATATCAAATTTCAAAGCCCCCAAGCTTCTACTCTGAATGGTATCCCTAATACTGCTAAACACAACTTCTCCTTTGTTAAAAATCTCCAGATTAAAAGAAAAACCTCCTTTAGAAGCACAAACAGGCAACAAATGATTCAGCCTGCAACACGTCACAAGCACAAACGTTCTGTAGCAAGTTCAACTAGGGTTATACTCCTGGTTCGGTCACTCTCCAAATTTTTTTGACTCTTTCCAATTTTGACTCCCTCATTCACCAAAATCTAAATTTCAATCAATTAGATATTTCCTTTAATTTTTGGTATGTTTTATGTTTTAATAATCAAAATTACATTCAATATGTCATGTAAGGAATTTTATATATATATATGTATATATATATGTATATATGTATATATATATGTATATATATATATATATATATATATATATATATATATATATATATATATATATATGTATATAGGTATGTATATATGTATGTATATATATATGTATATATGTATGTATATATGTATATATATGTATATATATATATGTGTGTATATATATATATGTATATATGTATATATGTATATATGTATATATATATGTATATATGTATATATATATGTATATATGTATATATATATATATAATTTAATTAGTAAACTCATGTTTGTGAAGACTTGTTTGGTGTAAATAAGTTCTTCAAAATAGTTTTAGAAATGTAAAACATATTCAATGTTATTTAGCCTTTGAAAAATTAAGATTTGGGATAAATGTAATGCTCCTCAAATATATTATAAATTTGATAGATTGCTAAAAAGATAATTTTTGTTGGAAGCACATGTATTATGATTGGTCGAGTGGTGATAGAAGTAAGAAGGTTTTTCAACCCTTAAAATAAAGCATTCATTAAATCATAAGTTTCATTGGGTTTGTTGTGACATATATTGCATAGTGGTTAGCTAGACAAAATTGCAATAACAATGTATATGAAGAAGGGCAAACCTGAGAGTTGGATGGAATTGATTTAAAATCACAAAATATCAAAATAATATTACTTCTTGAACATAAAATATATTTGCTACATACTTGACTTCTTAAACCTCCTCCAAACATTTCCTTCTCAAAACTATCTCTTTGTAAAAGTAAGCATGCTTGAACAACCTTGGGAGATAATGTGTTTTTCTGCAAAGCTTCTAGAAAATAATGCATATATTTGTGTGCATCTTCTTTTTGATATATATATCAAATGAGGATGATAAGTCTTATTAAAATTAATCAAGGAAACATCATTGGAAAGAGGAAACATAAATAATGGTTCCACCTGGATAGAAGAAAATGGAAAAAAATATGAATGTAATGGCAAGGTCAATATCAAAGATAAGTTATAGCAATAAATTAACATGGAATACAAAACTAAGAAGCATAAATAGAACAAAACTCAAAACACCATAAAAAAGTGCATTGTAGAAAATCAAAATATAGATGTCGATGTTATAAAACATTGCATGGAAATGATACTGCTTAGATTGTCAACCAACTATGAAGGCTTAATAATTCCCCCAAATGATTCAATTGTTTCTTTTACATGTTCCCGTAGAACACTAATTACATGAAATCCTTCTTGCTCACTTGCATTTGAATTCACACATTAAGAAAGACTAGTATTGTAAGAATATAATGAGGATGAACAATAATAAAAACATGAATAATTGAAAGCTAATCATTAAAACCAATAATTTAAGGTTAAAATGGAAGAATGCATGCACCCAACTCTATGGAAGTAAATAACTTACATGGAGTTATGTGAGAAGTGTTCTCAAGGTAATTGACCAGAGGTGGGGTGTGTCTTAAACATTGTAGAATTGCATTGAGAAAACAAGTGCTACCTAGGTTTATGAGCCCTACACCCTATAGAAATTATATAGCATCCAACAATTTAAATAGGAGCAAGATGAATAACATTTATCACTCAAGCTAGAAAATTAGATAATTATGTCTAAGGTAATAAGAAACATAATAATAAGATCACTACGTCCAAATGTTGATCTCATAATTTTTATTGTAAAATCCGATTATTGAAAGCAAAAAATAGTGAGAGAAGAATATCTCTAAAATTCATTAGACTTTAAATCAAAAAATAATTCCATCTACACCTATTCCAAATATTATTAAACAACTTTTTTTACAATAACAATAACATAACTTTCAAAAAACAAATCCCAGCTAGTAGTTGAAAATATACTAGAAAACTACATCAAATTTCAATTTCTTGGAACAAAACCCTTGCCTATATACTTTAGATCTTACTCACAAAACATAAAAAAAAAACCCTAGGCACTTAAGATCATGTAACTTATAGAAAGATGTACTAATTCTCAAAAAATAAAAAATTGAGTGTGGCATTAATTTATGGGTTTTAAGATAAATTTGCCACGTAATTTTGTATCCTCCACATAAGCAATGTTGTAGGTTATGAGGCTAAAACTACTTCATTTTTTTCCATTTTAACCCTGATTATCAAAATGGGTATGTTTCATAAATGTTCAGAAGCTCAATCAGATCATATATTATAAGATAAACAATTTGAATCTTGCACCAAAAATTACGCTATACATGTTCAACAGAAGGGGTCTAAAATAGCCATGGCACTAAGGCTACGACTATTTTTTTACTTTTAACTTTCTTCTTACCTATCATTTGCAAATTAAATTCACATCAAGAAATTTTTTAAAGAACAAAATAAATAACGAGTGGATAAAAATAACATATAATGCTATAAATGAGAGTTTCACTTATTGCAAGTGTGAATCCTATCCAAATTACACTACATATCTAAAGAACTCACTTTTTATAGACAGTTTAATGCTCCCATGTTTCCTTGTTACCTATATAAATCTACCCCAATAATATTTAACTCCAGCTCAAATTAATAAAAGAAACATAACACATCACATATTTACAAATCAGGTTTACCACTATTAGTGATCGATTTTTCTTACCTTGTTGTGAAAATGGGTAAAATCCTTATCATACTAATAGTGATTTTTATAGCTTAAGGATTTAACCAACACTTTGTTCAAAGGATACTTCACACCTTATCAATGATAGCTCTAACTTTACCAGCACTTTGCTTGGAGGATACTTTACAACTCATTAATGGAATCCCTAATTTTGATAGCCAAGCAACTCAAATTTTAGCACATGAACCCAACAAACACTCATTATATTAAGTGAGCTCCAACATCACACTACCCTCTTGAGCTTCGTGACATAGTTGTACTATTTAATCAACAAAAAAATAAATGTACATATGCCCTTTGGAAATTGATAGCAAAATCCCTTGCATTTTGACCCATCTTAATGATAAGATCAAACAAAAATAAGTTAAGATTAAATAGAAAAAAATAGGCTATTGTTAATGCTTAATACATAGAAATGCATAACTAGTGGTAGAGGTTGCTACGGCCCTAACCTATCGCATGTATGAGGATAGGAATAGCTGACTTGTGGCTTACTTATCTCTCTTTGATGCTATTTCACATTTCTCTATGCATTCATTTGGTTAGTAGATCAGCCTATGGAGTAACCATGGCCTAGATAGACTATATATAGGAGGTAGTGGGTAATTGTTTAGCATCATATTATGAATTCTACTCTTATTGAAGCTTGTGGAGGTTACCCCCTCAAAGTGGCTTATCTATTATCATATATTTGGATATATTTAAGTCATATTTGGATCTACTTCTGCTATTATACTTTATTCTTGAAGTAATTTCATTACAAGTGGTATCAGCACTGCGATTTGGGCAATCTTGTGGGTGAAACCTTAATTTTTTTAAATTTGGCTATATCTATAAAATGGTTGCAAATTTATCTGAATTTTTTTTAATGGAGGTGAGAAATAATTAATTTAAGTTTCCATTAAAATTTCAGATCATTTGGATCTGTTTTACAAAAGTTATCTCCATTTTAGGGGTTTTCCTAAAATTGCTCTATAGTTCACAATTCAAAGAATTTTTCTAAGTTATTTACATTTTTGGAAATCTTAAAAAAAATTGTCTGGGTTTTATTCTTTGTATGTTTTTATTTTAGGCTGACATAATTCCAAAATCGCTTGATCAAAGTTAGGTCAAAAGTGCCAATCATGGTCACCATCATAAAGCCCTTTTATGGCAGGTCCACAAACTCGGGGCCGAGGAAAGGGTGCTAAAACTCTAGGTAAAAATCCTAAAAAGGAAGAGATGGAGTCAGAAGGGGGATGCACTAGATCCTTTGTACCAGGGTTCTCTGACATAGATCATAAAGTGAGCCAGCTTGACTATAGTGTGCAAGGCATTCAAAGTGAGGTGCAAGGCATACAATCTAATATGAAATCCATACAAGATAGTTTGGTATATATCATAACAACTTTGAAAAATAATTAGTCAAATCATCCAACTAATGCTATTGCACAACCCCACTAGGGTGGTTCTCCCAACCAATCTACTTCAAATCTAACTATAGTGCCATAGAGGAACTTGTTACCAAAGGTGGATATGTGCAAATTTGATGGAAAAGATCCACTCAATTGGATCAACCAAATGGATAATTTTTTTGATCTACATCATATCCTAGGTGGACAGAAGGTTACCATGGCATCCTTGTATCTTTACCCTGATCAATTCATTTGGTATTGATGGTTGTGTTCTCAAAATAAAAAGATGACTCTCAATGTCACTTGGTCAATTTTTATAGAGAAGCTTCAATTACACTATGGAAATAGTGTGACAGAGAATTACTTCAGCCAACTAGCAAAATTGTGACAGACTGGATCTATCAAGGATTATATTCATCATTTTTAGAACCTATCCTTACGTGTGGAGACAATTTCTAAGGAGAACTTGAATGACCTATTTTTGGGTGGACTCAAAGACCACATTCAACATGAGGTACACATGTTTAATCCACTTAATATTTTTGATTCTATTATCATGGCACACAGATCAACCAAATGGAGATTTTTTTTGATCTACATCAGATCCCAGGTGGACAGAAGGTTACCATGGCATCCTTGTATCTTTAACCTGATCAATACATTTGGTATTGATGGTTGTGTGCTCAAAAGAAAAAGATGACTCTCAATGTCACTTGGTCAGTTTTTATAGAGAAGCTTCAATTACACTGTGGAAATAGTGTGACAGAGAATTACTTCAGCCAACTAGCAAAATTGTGACAGACTGGATCTATCAAGGATTATATTAATCATTTTTAGAACCTATCCTTACGTGTGGAGACAATTTCTGAGGAAAACTTGAATGACCTATTTTTGGGTGGACTCAAGGACCACATTCAACTTGAGGTACACATGTTTAATCCACTTAAGATTTCTAATTCTATTATCATGGCACACAGAGCTGAGGAAAAATTTGTAGCCAACAAGAAGCATCCATTCGCTCACTTCAAAAATCATAGCATGTCGACACCAACATTTCCTCCTACCAGATTGACCCCACAACAAATTGAAGAGAAGCGTGTAAAAGGATTATGTTTTAGTTATGATAACAAGTGGAGCAAAGGACATAGATGTGCTGAGAAGAAGTTATTCTACATTGAGGGATCCAATGAAGATGAAGAAGAAGATGATGCCTCCAATGATGATGAGGAAGAGATAGAGGAGGTACCTAAAAATTCCCAACCTACAATCTCTTGTCATGCACTTGTAAGTATTAGCACTCCACAAACTCTTAAGGTGGTGGGTTTCCACAAGAAATAGAAGGTGACAGTGTTGATTGATTCAAGAAGCACACATAACTTCATCAACCATAAGTTGGCCACTCGATTGAACTATTTCATCTACCCAACACTAGAATTTCAAGTCATGATTGCAGATGGTGTCACAATTAATTATTCAGGCAAATGCCATAGTATTAAGCTTGTTATGGGTGAGTACAATCTAGATTCTCCTATGTTTGCTATTCCCATGGGTAACATAGACATTATTTTGGGAGTCCAATGGCTCACAACCTTGAGTACCATTGAGATGAACCTCTAAGAACTATTCATGCGCTTTCATTCTGAAGGTAGGAAAATTAAATTATGTGGATTACATGCAAAATATACACAATTGGTTAGTTCACATCAGATGACAAAGATACTAAAAAAGGGGGCAGAGGGAATTATTGCATGATTATGTTCCATAGAAGTTCAACCCACACACGCATCTATACATCTTGATCTACAAATGATTCTTGATGACCACCCATCTATTTTTGGGGCCATGCTAAAAATACTAAGACCAAAAAGAGAACATGATCATGCCATTCAAATACTTCCAGGGAGTCAACCACCAAATATTAGACCATATAGATATCCATATGCACAAAAGAGTGAAATAAAAAAAATGGTCCATGAGATGCTGGAGGCAGGGATCATCAAGCATAGCCAAAGTTCATATTCATCACCAGTGGTCATGGTGTGAAATAAGGAAGACACATGGAGGATGTGCCCAAATTATAGGGAACTCAACAAGTACACCATCAAAGATAAGTTTTCTATTCCCGTAATTGATGATTTACTTGATGAGTTGCATGGTGCTAATTATTTCAAAAAATTAGACCTTTGCTCAGGGTACCATCAAATTAGAATCAAGGATGAAGATGTTCATAAAATTGCTTTTAGAACACATGAGGGCCATTATGAGTTTTTGGTAATGCCCTTTGGTCTTACAAATGCACCATCTACTTTTCAGAGCCTGATGAACATTATTTTTAGGCCTTTTTAAAGGAAGTTTGTGTTGGTTTTCTTTGATGACATATTGATTTATAGTCAAACATGGGAAGCACATCTGCAACATGTGAAACAAGTGTTGATAGTTTTGGAGAAGCATCAACTTTATACGAAGCCATCCAAATGTGCTTTTGGAGTAAAAGAGGTAGAGTACCTAGCTCACATTGTTTCCCATGAAGGTGTCAAAGTTGATCCCCAGAAGATCAAACCTATGATGGAATGACCCATGCCAAAAACTCTCAAAAACCCCAGAGGGTTCCTAGGACTAATAGGTTACTACTGAAGATTTGTGAAAGGTTATGGTAGCATAGCAACTCCACTCACTGCATTGCTAAAGAAGGATGACTTCCATTGGAATGATGCCACCACCAAAGAATTTGAGAAACTAAAAGTAGCTATGCGCACCACTCCAATTTTGGCTACTCCAAACTTTTCAAATACATTCACTGTTGAATGTGATTCTTCTAGATCTAGGTTGGGAGTGGTACTAATGCATGAAGGAAGACCCATTGCATTTGAGATTCATCAATTCAAAGGTAATAATCTACAAAAACTTGTTTATGAGAAAGAAATGATGGCTATTCTTCATGCAGTTAAACAATGGAGGCCCTATCTGATGGGTAGACACTTTAAGGTGAAAACCGATCATGATAGTCTCAAATACTTTTTGGAGCAAAGATTATCATTTGAGGAACAACAAAAGTGGGTAACTAAAATGTTGGGTTATGATTTTGAAATCATCTATAAGAAAGGTAAAGATAATGTAGTAGTAGATGCACTATCCAGATGAGATACATCCACATAAGCATTACTTTGTGCAATATCCATATTGCAAGCAGATTGGGTGGACGAAGCCAGATTAGAATGGGAGCAAGACAAGGATACACAAGTTTTGATTCAAAATCTCCAACAAGGTAATTTAGCCTCTGAAAAATTTGAGTGGAAAGGTAATGTCCTATGGTATAAGGGTAGGTTATACTTATGCAAAAATTCAGAGCTTAAGCATAAGATTCTTGCCGAGTTGCATGCATCTCCAATTGGGGGACACTCAGGGTTATTGAAAACTTATCACAGAATTAAGAAATAATTATTTTGGGAAGGACTCAAGGGAAATGTACAAAAGTTTGTGGCAGAATGCTTGATATGCCAATAGAATAAAGGTGAGACGGTTAAGACCCCAGGTCTGTTACAACCATTATCAATTCCTAGTCAAAGGTGGGAGGAGGTTTCCATGGATTTCATCATAGGGTTGCCTTATTCTAAAGGTAAGAATGTTATCTTGGTGATTGTGGATAGGCTTACAAAATATGCCCATTTTTGTGCTCTCTCACACCCATTTTCAGCAAGTACAGTAGCAACTATTTTTCTGGATGCAGTTCTAAAATTACATGGAACCCCAAAAATAATTGTAAGGGATCATGATCCTATTTTCACTAGTAATTTCTGGACTGAACTATTTTCCTTTTTGGGTACTCAGTTAGCTCATAGCTCATCTTACCACCCCTAATCTGATGGATAAATAGAAGTGGTTAACAAATGTTTAGAGGGGTATCTCTGTTGTTTTGTATCAGATAAACAAGAACATTGGGTTAAATGGATACCACTTGCAGAATGGTGGTATAACACATCTTTCCATACCTCTTCTAAAATGTCTCCATTTCTAGCACTATAAGGTTACCATCCACCTTCCATCACTTCTTCATTAAAGGTGCAATCCAAGGTTCAAAATGTGGAAGAGCACATTCAACATCAACAAGAGGTTTTGGCTAGTTTGAGAGAGAATTTGGCCTTGACAAAAAATAGGATGAAGAAACAAGCAGATCAACACCGTACTGAGAATTTTTTTGAGGTGGGTGACTGGGTATTTGTACATTTGCAGCCTTATAAGCAGATGTCCTTGAAGCAATAGAAAAAGGAAAACAAACTTGCTCCTAAGTATTATGGCCCTTATCAGGTTCTATATAAAATTGGAAGTGTGGATTATAATCTCGACTTACCTCATTCATCTCACATACACCCAATATTTCATGTTTCATGTTTGAAGAAGGTCATTGGACAGACAGTTTCAGCCTAGACAGAACTCCCAGAACTAAATGAAGAAGGACGAGTCATTTTGGAACCAGAGAATATCCTCCAAATACATACTAAGAGGTTGAGAACTAGAGAGATTAGGGAATATCTGATCAAGTGGAAGAACCTGAGCAGTGAAGATGCAACTTTGGAAGGTGAAGATTTTCTGCAACAACATCCAGAGTTGTTCAACGTTGAGGACAACGTTGGTTTGAAGGGGAAGGGCATGTTATGGCCCTAACCTATCACATGTATGAGGATAGGAATAAATGACTTGTGGCTTACTTATCCCTTTTTGATGCTATTTCACATTTCTTTATGTATTCATTTGGTTAGTAGGTCAGCCTATAGAGTAACCATGGCCTAGATAGACTATATATAGGAGGTAGTGGGTAATTGTTTAGCATCATATTGTGAATTCTGCTCTTATTGAAGCTTGTGGAGGTTGCCCCCTTGAAGTGGCTTATCTATTATCATATATTTAGATATATTTAAGTCATATTTGGATCTACTTTTGCTATTATACTTTATTCTTGAAGTAATTTCATTACAGAGGTTAAAAGTGTTTAGCAAAACTTTTATCAAAAGTTATAAATACTTGTTGACTTACATATTTGTAATATCATTTATGAGAAAAGAACCAAAAACATTGAAAATGTAATGAAAGTAGATGTTTATACCTATGAAACTAGGTCTATTCATACGATTGAGACAGCACAGATCATATGGACATGATCAAGTTGTTGACTGCATTATTTTCAAAGATGTGGGAGGCTTTGAGAATTGCACGAGAAATAATCTATACAAAAAAGAAAGATGGATTAGTGCTGGACATACATAATTAAACAACACAAATATTATGACAAATAAAGCTTATTCAATTTACTAACAACATTTTCATGGCAATGACTGAATATGTATAGAGATAAAGGATTTTTACTAAGTAATTTGGTTACAACTTGCATTTTCCTAATAGTTAGAGCTTTTATATAATTATAACTGTTGGCACATGTGTATGCAATGTTTTGTGATGTTATTTTAAGTTGATTAATTTTTTTATTTAACCATAACTAAAGTAGCAAATCCCAAAAAAAATAGCGAAATGAATGCCACATTCAATGCATGAGAATCAATGCCAATTTCACCACCGAATTCACCAAATGTTTTACCAACTTTGTTACTAAATTTGGTGACATGATAAATCATCTTTAGTGTTTTTTTTGAAAACCAGTTTTAGAAACGTGCATTGAATATGCCATAATGTCTATCATTTTAAAATCCTAAACACTGCATGTAAATTATTCTCTACATTGAATGTGGCCTTGAACAACAAGAGGTCTCCCATAACATAACATTTTTTTGTCCAATCAGAATGCAAAAAATAATATTTTTTATTCAGCCCATTAAACACCTTGTACCTTGCCTTCCAAAACTTTCACATATTTTTTTACATGTAAAATGAGTAGATCCGATTGGCCATTAGCCCAGCCAATAAATTTGTTTTAAAGTAAATCGATTCATATAGTCTCCCTTTGGGACTAATAATAAATAGTAATACAAAATGCAATAAATCTTAATTCTTGTTAACTAGGAAAATATTGTGTTATGGTTTATGAGTATTGATCAAAAGAAATTTCATGTTAGATGGCTGCATATTTTCATCAATCCATTTGTCATTTAGTGTCAACATGAGTTTGCAAATAAAATACTTAGTAACAATTATTTATTGCATGTTTAGTATTGTATGTTTTTTTTGGGTTGTGCAATTATATATGTCCAGAATTGATCCATGTACTATTTTTGTACAACTTATGTAAAAAAAAAAAGGTAAAACTTTTAAGTTGATAAATGCCTCACCTTTGGAATGTAGCATTAAAGTGTAGATGTAGTAACAAGAAACTGTAGAGTGTCTAAAAATAATGATATAAAAAACATGCTGAATAAACTAAATGAATTAGTACATTAATAATCTTCCATGTAAAATTTATTTTTCAAATTTTCAATGCCATGATTAGTCTAAACATAATGATATTAGATATAGCTAAATATCATTAGTCAATACAAAAAAATTTAAGATTGTTTAACAAGAGTAAGATTAATGTCAAATACTTGAACCATGAATTTTTTTTAATGTGATCTTCATCAATTGCTCATAATGAAAATAAATAAAGGGAAAAAATACACAAGCATTAAACAATAGAAATTCAAAGAAGTAAACCAACACTTTAAGCTAACCGGTGAGTCTAGTTGTAGAAAGTTCCACTGAAAGGTAAAAATAGATAAATAAATAATTTATTGGAGCCATTCATAAATAAAATATATTCTCTTTAATTATTCTATGGCTATCAAGATCAAGGAGGTTGTTGTATTTCATTATATACAATGAAAAAAACTAAAAGCAAATTGAATGTGCAGATAATTGGCTTGGTATTGACTTTAAAACTTTCTCCTTCTTGTCCATTAACCTCTATACTATAGAAAATTTCTTAGAAAAAACATAGACACATCAATGTAGAAGTAATAATTCTCTTATAATTGGTTGGTAATGCCTAAATGCAAGGCACCTATATACTTTGAGGATTAGGAAAATAGGATCTAGGATAAATATTTAAGATGACCAATGGATATGTTTAGGGATAACATTTTATTTTAAGAAAACATTTGACTTAGCTAAGCACTTATAAGATCATGCAATTTTTTTGTCCAAAGGGAAGCTCAGTAAATATGAAGAAAAATGAGATTATCAAACATTGTTATTTGTATCCAATGATATTGATTTAATTTACAGTTCTTGCATCTTTTACTTACTAAATCAAAGTGAAAGGCATACGTAGAATAATTGACAATTATAAAAGTATTGATAAATAATACCAAAGCATTAAACTACACAATAATAAAATATATGGATCAATTATGGACAAATGTAAGTGTAAAGGACCCCCAAAAAAGAATGGTGTATTTGTGTATGAAGATTTTGAATCAATAATTGAAACTTTACACCATGTTTCTTCTTACATATAATTTTATAAATCAAGGTAATATATGGACTGAATAAACTATTCATTTCATTTATCTTTAATAATATTATTTCTTGATTTTTTGGTCAATTATTAAAATCACTCAGCTTCAACCAATTATTGTCAGTTGGTTAATTGGCCAATTAGATCAAATTGTTTTGTGTGTAAGAAAAAATGTGGAGCTTTTGAAAAGGAAAGGTGCAAGGTGTTTAATAGGTTGGATAAAAAAATATTATTTGTTACATTTTGATTGGCCAAAAAAATATTATGTTATGGGTGTCCTCTTTTTGTTCGAGGCTATATTCAATGCATAAAATAATTTGTTCACAGTGTTCAGGCTTTTGAACTGACAGACATTGTGGCATATTCAATACACATTGCTAAAACTAGTTGTTGGCAGAAATAATAAACATGATCTATCATGTCACCAAAGTTAGTAACAAAGTTATTAAAGCATTTTATGAAGTTGGTGGTGAAGTTGGCATTATGGTGTAGTTGGCATATTTTCATGCATTGCATGTGGCCTTGAATCAGGTTTGAGATGAAAGCAATTGCTAACATTCATTTCACTATCTTTCACAACATTTAGCAAAAGATGAAGTTGATCACATGATACATTTTTCCAAGCTAGTGATATAGTCAATCAAAAAATATTTGTTTAGAATTTGAGATTTGAATAGCAATAATGTATATTAGAATTTATGTTCAAGTATCTAAAAATATTTTGCATTGTATCCACATTTAATGGTTATTAGTGTAGGCATTTTGTAACACTAGAAATAGTGGCATAGGTACATGGACCAAAAAATGGTTCACTAAAAAAATGACTTAAAAATTGTATTAGCATTAGTTCTAAAACTGTTAAAAGAGCAGACTCTACCCAGAACCTAAAAATGCTCCACACACCTATGGAAATATTTCTATCACTGCAAAAGTTGTAGCCAGTAAGAAAATATAGGTTTCATCCAAATAACAATGTTTACATTTGGTTGCAATACATAATATGATAAGAAACTCAAGTATCACTATTCAAATCTAAAGTCCTAAACAAATAACTTTGAAATAGATTCATGGCTTACTTTATTTCAATGCTAAACAATACTATTATATTCATATTACGTGTAACAACATGGTATTCATCTATAAAGAGGTTATAGCAATTCAGATGTCTAGATTCATGCATATTACATCCATGCATCATTTGACATATCAACAACTCTTTATTTATGCATTCCTTTTTTTTAAATTGTAGATCCTTTTTTTAGGTCATTTACAATTACACTTATCCAAAGCTGATCCATGTTTTGTTTTTAGACTATTTTTTAGTAATATTTTCAAAGGCTGATATAATTACCAATGAAAATTTCATGCTTCAAGGATTTATCTTCATCCTCTATGTTCAAAATACAAAATAAATTAATAAGGCACAACTTAAAATATCTAGAATGCATTATCTCATAAAAAAATCCAAACCACATAGAAGACAACAACGGTTAATATTAAAAGCATCCAAAAAGCATACAAAAAACAACCTACAAGAAAAATAAAGGTTTAATAATGTATCAAACCATAATTAATGAATTTATTAGCAATAGTCTATTATAAACTTCATCTAAACATAAAGATAATTTTGATAGCACCAACTGAAGATAATCATAAAGGTAATTGTCTATCGCTAGTGCTATCGTAATTACCTTTATGACCGTTATGTTTGACTTTGTATTACAACTTGACTAGTTCAAATTTTGTAGGGATCCTAGATTTTAAATTTTAAACATCCCATAGCCAATATACCAAGATGGTGTTTCCTTAGTCTTCTATAAATCCATTGAAATTAGGCTAGCATATATTACACACTTAACCACATAATCATTAACATTTTTTGCCTCTACTTCAGACAAACCTTGATGGAAAATTGAAGAAGGGAATTTGTTGAGTCAAGAGTAGCTTGTTCGCATGATAAAATTCTAGACTATAATTACATTTCATATGTAATCAATTGCAAACATATTTTCCACAAAGATTGTTTCTGGATAACTAGCACATATACTATCATATACGATACCAAAAATACTTTCCCACTCAACTCCATTGAGAATGTATAGAAAATAGATCCAGTACATCAACTTTGAGTTTTTCAGTCCGTTCACCTGAAGCTAAATATAAAAAATATTCATAATAGGGTGTGATTCCAAAAATAAGAAATGCACTCACCATAGAGAATGGCTTAAAAGAAGTTCATTTTTTTAAGAAATGACCTATTGTCCCCACAAAAAATAAATGTGCATTAAACCTTAAAAAAATAAAAAAAAAGGGAAAGGGTACATGAATAAATTTCCCTTTAGACATTCATTAATAAATTGTGGCATATTTTTATTTCATTGTTGATATCTTGTCTCTTTGGAATCCCTAAGAAACTCTAAGATACCAATTTATGCTCAAAATTTCAAAGAACATAATCAACCTATTTTATAATCATAGTATTGAGGAATAAAAAATTAGACAAAAAGACAAGGAATATGTTTGGTGGTGTGTAAGGCAAAAAATAAAAAAACATTTCTTACTTTTGAACCTAAAATGGATGCAGTCTTGCCTATGACACACCCTAGGTATGGTTGTAATTTGCATGCATTTTCAACATTTTTGAATTTATTAGTTTTATATTTGCCATGTGTATTTATTGGAAGTGTATAATAATTATTTATTCAACATAAAAAGGACAATATATAATTAAAACTCTAGGTTTGTCTAGGATTATAAGCACATAATTTGAATGCCAAGTCTACCAACATCCAAGAAAATACATGCAAAGAAGAAACAATAGTAAAATAGATAAGACACACCTATAATAGCACTATTTATGATTAAAATGTTCATAACCTAGTGAAATTATGCCACTTTTCCTTAGATGTACATATATGGTTATGATTGGTGTAAGGCTAAAAAAAAACTAAGCATGTGCATCATAGAAATTAATCTTTCAATGTCTAGCTAAGTTGAAAAGGTAGAAGTGATCAAATAAAGTAATATGCAACCCATAATGAAAGGCTTAATGGGAAAATTAGACGTGCTCACTTGAAGTGGATTTATATTTTTTTTCCTGCAATATAGCATTCCATGGATAAGTAGAGAAACTAGTACATCATTTACCCTGCTCATCTAAGAAAACCTTTCTTGCAAGGGCAAAGTTACAAAATAACATAATTTAACCTTTTCATAACTAAGTTGCATCTAGACAATGGGTAATAACACAAAGCAGTACAAGAAATAAAAATACATTTTTTGGAAGGATTATTTACATGTGTGTAGGAAAATGTCTATGAAATAAGTATTTATAGGTTACCAGTTACTTCCTTTACGATAGATTCATGCACTCACAAACCACAAAAAAACCCATGATTCTTTCAAAATACAACTCATCCTCTAGTTTGCTCTAGACTATCAATAGATAGGAGCCCTTGTAATTCTAAGTGATGTAGAGAAAATCTAATCTCTACCACACCTCAACTCTGATACCTGTAATATTCTATTCTTGCATCAATCTTCATCAGCTTCTCTTATTTGTCAACCCTCTCTCTATGTTTGTCATAATTATAATTCAAGGTATTATAGAATAGGTTTCTTTGAATAATTATTTTTTAATACTTCCATACAAATTTCATCCTTCACTTAATTCCCCATTCTATTCAGCTTTTCAGTCCACTAACTCTCTATCACCCTTTTCCTACTATTCCACTCACTAGCCCTCACACCATTTTATCACTTAACTTCAAACAAAATATAGGTTTCCTCTAACTCCCATGAAGTTTTATAACATAAATATCTTGATCATACCACTTTATTTAGCATCATTATCCATCTTAGACAACCCCTCATTGCATTATCTGCCTTACTCACAACTTCTACTATCTTGACAGGGTCTCTTATAGCCCTTTTTTGCTCATTTATTTCTTGTACAGAAAAATGTAATGGATTTTAAGGAAACTATTCACTTTCAACATATCCCTCTATGGTATTCTTTCCTTATACAAAGATCCATTCCTCAACCACTTTTCAAGCTTTATCTTGGTCTCAGTTTAGGTCTCTTGGACCCCTGCTACAAACACAATTGATTATATATCATACAACAAGGTACATACAAACTTAAAAACTCAAAATATTTTTAAAAACATCAAACCCAAAATAAATACCAAGTTTGAGTAATTTTCCACAGAGGAATCCCCTGAAAGTCACATTTTTCTTTTGAAACCCTACCATAGGGTTGTGCATAGTTTGTTAAGCCTGAGAAGGGTAAAAATTCTTTTTAAAACATTTTAATGACTTTTATGGCATTATGAAAGATGGAAAAGGTTTATGCTAATGTCCAACATATTTTCCAATCATTGGATGGGCTTATTGACACCTCTGTTATACTCTTCTATAAAGATGTTTGATTAACTATACTATTCTATTGACTACTATAGGCCTACATTGTGTTTTATACCACATCATAAGAAAATAATGACAAAAAATATATAAAACCTTCAATATCAAATAAAACTCTCTCTCTCCAATCTCTCAATAAGAATCATAACCTATCATTGATAGATATTTGTTTCATTGATTCACTTAATAGAGTTTTATGCCAATGCTCACATATGGGGAAAACAAAGTTTGTGACTAAACGTTTAAGAAGGACCTTGAAATGATTAAATCATCACTAAATAACACATATAAAATCAAAAATTCTAAAAGAACTTTTCAAACACATTTTTAATATCTCTTTCTCTAAACTATGTTTGCACATACAACTTTCTTCCACACACAGAACTCGCAGTCACTCTTGTTTTCAAAAGGAACTTATTGTTCTTACTCTTAGACACAAATTAAATTCTAATTATATTTATCATATTTCATTGAAATATATCCATCATATGTGCATACCCTACCTTATCACACTCACAAGCTTCCAACCACAATGAAATTCAATCTTCAAGAACACAAATTACAAGATACAACATGGTCTAAAACTTAGTTATCAAAACCATAAACTTGTATTTTTATTATTTTGGGGTTATTATACATTACTCATTCAGATACAACCCCCAAAAATATAAAAAAGACTCACACCAAAACATATATATACATTTACAAGTAATTGAAAAACTATAACTACCTTTCCCCAACGGATCCTTGTTCCCACTCAAAGATCATTGGCTCCTTTAAATCCTAACATAGCATACTAATAACTTAAGTATGTAATGAAATATTTTTACACCTTATAAAATATAATACCAAACTAACTTAACTACCTTCTTTACCAAACTCAAAATCCCACTCAAACCAATTCTTAGAATTCAAATATTTGATTTCTAGTTTTGGGGGGAAAATCCTTTCTAAGCCATAATTCAAATTTTGAAGACCTCTAAGACTCCTAACTTGGAAAAACACAACCTATATGACTTATAACCACTATAAAAACTCAAAATTGGAGACCATCTAGATGCCCCTACATCATACTACCAAGGGGCAAAGAAAACTTTCCCTGAAAGTTATAAACATTCTTGCTTTGATGTAATTATTGAATTTTGATCTTCATTGCTTAGCTTCCTAGAACCCAAGGCATAATTGAGGATTGTATACCTTCTTGTCTCTTATATTCTATCACAAACAATCTCTCTTGCACATGTACATGATCTCTTGAGCCACACTTGTACTTTGTCTTATTTCTTGTTATCTTCTTCTATGTTATACCTACAATCAATAAAGCATTAAAAAAATCATGTTATTTCTCTTGACCTTGAGGCATGTGCAAAATATTTTATTTGCTCATGTGTTTTCCTGGCTTCCAAGCACCTTCATGTGTTCCATATGCTTCACTCATACTTTTTGCATCAACCATCAATGCACCTTGCTCTTCTCCTTGTATGATTCCTCATTTTAGAACCTAATCTTCAACCTCAATAGCTGAAAATTCATCATGTAGAGTGTCTATTTGTACTTGACTTATCATTTTATTTATTACTGTTCTTATTTTAGACACCACTACTTCATGCCATAAGTCTATGTTCTCTTTTGTAACCTCCTTTACCATCTCTTTGTACATTTGATGGGGATTAAAGTCATATTCTCTCTTCAAGAATTTATAAAAATTAGCATAGTCCTCATACCTTTGCTTATGGTTCTATCCCAATGTTTTTTTATCTTCATTTGAATCCTCTTGAGTGAGGATCTCTTCATTCTTCATGTCACCTAGCTTCTTATATGGCTGACATGCTTATTCTTCCTCCTTCATCATGAATTTATCTTGAGCCTTATCTTCATCTTACACTTGGTCAGATACTTATTTTTCTTGTTTCTTGAGCCCATACATTGGCCCAACTATCTAATTTCCTTCATCCACTCTCATACCTGCATACACACATGTCAAAACATCATTAGTTTTCAAAACATGAGGTTTGTTTACGTCATCTTCCTTCTTAGGATGTTTGCTCAACATCTTCAACTATCTCTTCACTTTGCCAATGTATTCTTGTCTTTTCCTCTTCATCACTATGTCCTTGAGAGGCCATCTCAATATTTTTCTAAATCCAACTAAAAACTTGGGTCTAAGTTCTACCAAAGATTTCTCTAACTTTACCAAAACTACCTTAAACTCAACAGTCTCACTCTTATCATCTTCTTTATCTTTTTGGTTACCTTCTTGCTTAAATCCATTCATATTCCTTACATTATATTCACTCTCTCTCTATAGGTCTCTCTCTTGACCTATCTCTCTTCTTGATAAGCCTTCCCACTTGCCTTCTTGACCATTTACTTGGTCTCTCTCTCTCAAAGTCTTTTTCTTCTATTCTCAAGCTCTCTCCTTAAGATTCATTCTTAGAGTTATCACTATCTCTCTACTTTATTTCTATAAGCCTATATGGGCTAAGGGATTCAACCACCACCTTCCCACTTTTTTGCCTCTCTCTCATACACCTGAAATTCTCTTTATCATCCTTCTAAACAACTTTCACCATTCTTACAATGAACAAATCAAATTCATAAATTGAAAAAAAAAATTAAATTTGTACTTTTATTTATGCATACCTTCTTCACCTACTTTCTAATGACCTTCTTGATCTGATACCAAATGATTCAGATAAAATATAATCTCTACCACACCTCTACTCTAATACCTACAATATTCTATTCTTGCATCAATCTTCATCAGCTTCTCTTGTCTATAAACTCCCACTCTATGTTTGTCATCATTCTCATTCAAGGTATTATAGACTAGGTTTATTTGAATAATCTCTCTTTTGATTTAGACTTAAATAAAACTCTCATTCTTCACTCAATTCCCCATTCCATTCAACTTTTTACTCCATTAACTCTTTATCACCCTTTTCCTACTATTCTACTCACTAGCCCTCACACCACCTTATCACTTAACTTCAAACAAGATATAATTTTCTTATAAATCCCATAAAGTTTTATAACATAAATATCATTATCATACCACTATATTTAGCATCATTATACATCTTATACAACCTCTCATTGCATTATCCACCTTACTCACAACTTCTACTATCTTGACAAGGTCTTTTCTACCCCTTTTTTGCTCATTTATTACTTGTACAGAAAAGTGAAATGGAGTTTACAGAAACTATTAAATTTTACAATAACCATCTATGGTCTTATTTCCTTACATAAATATTCATTCCTCAACTCATTTATTTGACCACTTTTCAAGCTTTATCTTGGTTTCGGTTTAGGTCTCTTAGACCCCTGTTACATACACAATTGCTTATATGTCATACAAAAAGGTATGTACGGACTTCAAAACTCAAAAATATTTTAAATAACATCAAGCCCAAAATAAATACCAAGTTTTAGTAATTTTTTGTGGTGGAATCTTCTGGAAGTCACATTTTTCTACCGAAACCCTAACACTGGGTTGTGCATAGTTTGTTAAGCTCGAGAAGGGTAAAAATTCTTTTCCAAAAATTTTAATGACTTTTATGTTACTGTGAAAGATGGAAAAGGTCTATACTAATGTCCAACATCTTTTCCAATTGGTGGATGGGCTTATTGACACCTTTTCTATACTCTTCTATAAAGATGTTTATTGACTGTGCAAGTCTATTGACTAATACAGACTTGCATTATGTTTTATACCACATTATAAGCAAATAATGACATCAAATATATATAAAAACTTTAATATAAAATAACACTCTCTCTCTCCAATGTACTAAGAATCATCATAACCTATCATTAATAGATCTTACTTTTATTGATTCACTTCATAGACTTTTATGTCAATGCTCACACACATGAAAAATGGGGTTTGTGATTGAACGTTTAAGAAGGACCTTTAACACAATTTTGAAATTCTTAAATCATCACAAAATAACACATATCAACTTACCAGTTTTAAAATAACCTTTGAAACACATTTGTAATATCTCTTTCTCTAAACTATGTTTGCCCATACAACTTTCTTCCACACACAAAACTTGTAGTCAATATTATTTTCAAAAGTAACTTCCTATTGTTACTCTTAGACACAAATTAAATTATACTTAAATTTATAATCTTGCATTGACATATAGACATCATATGTACTTACCCTACCTTGTCACATTCACAAGCTTCTAACCACAATGAAATTCAATCTTCAATAACACAAATTACAAGATACAACAGGGTCTAAAATTCAATTATCAAAACTAGAAACTTGTATTTTATTATTTTGGGGTTATTCTACATTACTCATTTAGATCCAACCTCCAAAACTCTAAAAAATACTCACACCAAAACATCTATATACATTTACAAGTAATTAAAAAACTATAACTACCTTTCCCCAATGGATTCTTGTTCCCACTCAAGGATAATTGGCTACTTTAACTCCTAACATAACATACTAATAACTTAAGTATGTAATGACCTATTTTGATAGATTTTAAAATTTAATACAATAATAACCCCTAACTACCTTCTTTATTAAACTCAAAATCCCACTCAAACCAATTCTCAGAATTCAAATGTTTGAATTCTAGTTTTGGCAAGAAAATCCTTTCTAAACCACAATTCAAATTTTGAAGACCTCTAAGAATCCTAACTTGGAAAAACACAACCTATATGACTTCTAACCACTATAATAACTTAAAATTGGAGACCATGAAGATGCCCCTACATCACTAAGGAATTTATGAAATGCATGCAATATCACAATCACAATAAATGGAAAAAACACAAAGAAATGAATGCCACATTTAATGTGTGAGAATAAATTCCAAGCTCACCATCAACTTCACCAAATGATTTACTTTGGTGACATGATAAATAATATTTAGTGGTTTTACTAACAACTAGTTTTAACAACATTCATTGAATATGCCACAATGTCTGTCTATTTAAAATCTTGAACATTGTGAACAAATTATTCATTGCATTTAATGCAACCTATAATAATGAGAGGCTACCTATAACACAACATTTTTTTGTCCAATTATAATTTAACAAATACTACTTTTGTATTCAACTCGTTAAACACCTTGCACCTTACCTTCTAAAACTTTCACATATTTTTTTACATGTAAAATGAGGAGATACGATTTGCCAGTAGCCAACCAATAATTTTAAATTAAAGTAAATCAATTATAATAGTCTCCATTAAATACTAACAAGAGGAGAGATGTGCAATAAATTCCCCTTGGTAGATCATATGCAACCCATCAAATCACATAAGAATCTAAGAATGACCTCACTATATAATCATTATATTGCATTGAAAGTGAAGGAAAAACAACCCCCCACACCCCCACACCCCCCCCCAAAAAACCAAAAAGAATAAGAAGAAGAAGAATAAATGACCAAATTATAACCCCCATATAAAAAATGGGAGGAATGAAAATCATTTTCCAAACATCGATATTACAAGCTTACCAAACCATCCTAGTCATCTACTTGATTACTAATTATTAAATCATTTAGCTAAACAATTCCTTGATTGGTTAATAAATTTTCTATGGAGTTGGATTCCATTAAATAGTGCATCACTTCCTAAAACATTCTTAGCAAAAGCCAAATCTTAGCCAAGATGTTCTCAATGTTCCACAATTTTTCTCTACCCTTCTACATGATTTAAATCAAAATCAAAGAATCCCATTTATTACATAATTTTATTTTATATTGAATATAAATATCAAGACCTAACACCAATGCCTAAGCTTTAGGTTCATTTTTTGGCCCATAAATCAGAGACTTAGATGTAACTTTGATCAGTGATCTTACACAATCTTTTATAATACACCTAGTTCCTAAAGCCCTAGGATTGCCTCTAGTAGCCCCATCAAAATCTAACTTAAAAAAATAGGAGGGGGGATCCATTCTGAATGGTCCTCCTATTTACTAATGAGAGAGTGAATATTTACCCCATTAACAAGGGGAACCTTAATCATATGCCAATTTGGTATTATCCTCATATCCTAGCTTGAGTTAAGGATTACTTCTTCTTGCATGAATGAAAACAACCTTTGAAATTATGATTTTAGTTTTCCACCAAACTTATTCTATACAAAATTCCTTAAATCATAATGTTTTCTAGAATAAATTTGGTGGAGAACTTAAATCATAATTTGGAATGAATTTATCTCATTCTAAATTAACCATATGAGAATCATGGGACTACCCTTCCAAATACCAGATAAAGTGTCCTTAAACTAAAAACCAAGAAGAAAAGAATTGTAATATTGAAGATGGTCTTGCTTGAATCTAATTGAGATTATTACAGAGATAATCTAGCATTCTTCTTTAAAAGGGAAAATAATTTGATCCTATGTTTCACTCACCTTCAGGCACATATAACATCTCGAAGGTCCCATAAAACCCATTTTGTTAAACCTATCTTGAGATAGAATGTTACCCCAAACAACCATCCAAGCAAAGGCCTTAGGTTTTTTAAGTCCATTCTTGTTTTAACATAACCACTTAGACCATTAAAAATAGGCTTATGAGACTTCAACCATCTTATAACCAAGCTTGATTAAATAAAATTTTGATTTAGCTCCCACCCACTGGACTTGGTCATCATTCTCATTAATAATATCTTCATTTTTTCCAAAATGTCAACTAAAAGGTAAATATGATCATTAAGAATATGAGCCTCTCCAAAGTTTTCCACTTCCATATTGATAAACTAAGAAGAGAAACATATTTTACATAATCTTTCACATTCCTACTCCCTATTATAAAGAGAATGGCCTTGGCCTTTGCTAGTTTAGGGTAGCCTTTCAAAGGTCTGTGACCATTCTAAGAGTTATTCCAAAAGTTAGCCTGAAGCCCATTATTAACAACCCAACATAAATGATCAAAAATAATGAACTAACATTTTATCATAAAATTCTAAATGTGAGAACTCTAAAGAGGATTGGATGACATAAAAATGTTGATTAGATCACAAAAACCAAAATACTTATGTTGAATTAGATAACTCCATAAAGCATTTGGTTGAGAGTGGATGCCCCACAGCAACCTTGCTCCAAGATCCACATTTTCCATGTCCAAATTTTTGATACTTGCCTCACCTTCAACTTTGGGGACAAAAACTTTACCCATTCAAGGAGTGGAAATTTCCTCTTCTCCTCACAACCTTACTACAAGAAGTCCTTCATGATATGATTCAAATAACTTAGCAACTTCATAGGAGGCTACAAAACCAACATAATGTAAATAGATAAATAATTTATGACGGATTAATTAGAGTGATTCATCCTACTAGCATCAAGAATTTGTCTTTCTATGTAGCAATTTTTCCTAAAAAGAGAGGATCAACTTGTCCCACAAATAATTTTACTGGCACCTTCAAATAAGGAAACCCCCAAGCATTTTCCAAGCATGTTGCCAATTTTAAAATTTTAAAATGCATGTAATTATAGCCCACATAGTCTGGGGTGTTTAAGAGGTAAATTTTGGATTTATCTTCATTTAATTTTTGACCCAAAGCCTCAATGTAAGTGATCAACATATATTTGAAGCTACTAGATTTGTTTTAGTAGTTGCACCAAAGATGAAAGTTATAACACTTATACAAAGATGATTCCTTTGATGATTGCCTCTACCTTTTCACCTTTAATTTATGATGGATTAATTAGAGTGATTCATCCTACTATCATCAAGAATTTGTCTTTCTATGTAGCAATTTTTCCTAAAAAGAGAGGATCAACTTGTCCCACAAATAATTTTACTGGCTCCTTCAAATAAGGAAACCCCCAAGCATTTTCCAAGCAAGTTGCCAATTTTAAAATGCATGTAATTCTAGCTCACATAGTCTGGGGTGTTTAAGAGGTAAAATTTGGATTTATCTTCATTTAATTTTTGACCCAAAGCCTCAATGTAAGTGATCAACATATGTTTGAAGCTACTAGATTTGTTTTAGTAGTTGCACCAAAGATGAAAGTTATAACACTTATACAAAGATGATTCCTTTGATTATTCCCTCTACCTTTTCACCTTTAATTTATGATGGATTAATTAGAGTGATTCATCCTACTAGCATCAAGAATTTGTCTTTTTATGTAGCAATTTTTCCTAAAAAGAGAGGATCAACTTGTCCCACAAATAATTTTATTGGCTCCTTCAAATAAGGAAACCCCCAAACATTTTCCAAGCAAGTTGCCAATTTTAAAATGCATGTAATTCTAGCCCACATAGTCTATGGTGTTTAAGAGGTAAAATTTGGATTTATCTTCATTTAATTTTTGACCCAAAGCCTCAATGTAAGTGATCAACATATATTTGAAGCTACTAGATTTGTTTTAGTAGTTGCACCAAAGATGAAAGTTATAACACTTATACAAAGATGATTCCTTTGATGATTCCCTCTACCTTTTCACCTTTAATTTATGATGGATTAATTAGAGTGATTCATCCTACTAGCATCAAGAATTTGTCTTTCTATGTAGCAATTTTTCCTAAAAAGAGAGGATCAACTTGTCCCACAAATAATTTTACTGGCACCTTCAAATAAGGAAACCCCCAAGCATTTTCCAAGCAACTTGCCAATTTTAAAATGCATGTAATTCTAGCCCACATAGTTTGGGGTGTTTAAGAGGTAAATTTTGGATTTATCTTCGTTTAATTTTTGACCCAAAGCCTCAATGTAAGTGATCAACATATATTTGAAGCTACTAGATTTGTTTTAGTAGTTGCACCAAAGATGAAAGTTATAACACTTATACATAGATGATTCCTTTGATGATTCCCTCTACCTTTTCACCTTTAATGGCTCTCCCCAAATATTCTGCCATCAAGATGAGTAGGAAAGGTGAAACTAGATCTCCCTATTATAAACCCCTTGAGGACTTGAAAAACCAAGCCAAATATCCTTTAAGGACCAAGAATCTGGGTCTATAAATACCATTATAGACCTAGTCATACCAATCCATACAAACCCAAACTTTTTATTAACTAAAAAAAAAACTCCTAATTAAATATGTCAAAATATTTAATAATGTCCAATTTAATTAGCATCCCTCTTCTATTAACCTATGAGAGAGAATGGATTATTTCATGTCTTACAATTACACCTTCATGGATATTTCTTCTAGGGACAAACCCACCTTGTTCCTAAGATATCAACTTATCCAGAATTAGTTTCAACCTGAGAGATATAGATTTATAAAGAATTGTGTAAATGGTATTGCAAAAAGAGATTGGTCTAAAATCTATGAATGTGTTTTGTCGATTCCCTTTTAGAATGAGAGATAAAAAATGTGCAATTCAAATCAACTGCTATTTGATTATTTCTTCGATAATCCTCTACCAACTCCACAACCTCAACCCCCATGATGGGACAAAAAAATTAGAAGAAATATGTAATAAATCCATTCATCCTTGAGGATTTATCCTTGCCCATGGAAAAAACAATGTATTTAATCTCTTCCAAAGAGAAGGGTGTTGTTTTGTTGATCTAACACCAAATTGGGAATGACCCTTATAATTGAGTTATGTGATTTTATATTACCCACTTCTTGATAGGAGAGAAGGGTTTTAAATAAATCCACAACTTCCTCTCTAATTTCTAAATCAGATTCCAATGACATTCCATCACTTGTGTTAATTTATGAAATGCAATTAAACATCCTTATTTCCATAGTGGATAGATGATTTTTTGTGTGTTCATATCCCCTTTATTTTGTCAATGCTCCCTTGATTTTTGATACTAGAATACTTCTTCCTTAAGATGTCATTCTTCCAATTTTTTCAATAACAACTTTTCTCTCCAAATATGTTCAACATCCATTCCAACATTCATTATTACTTCATCCAACTTGGATAATTATATTTCCACACTATTGGTTTCATAAAAAATGTTTTTGAAATCATTTCTATTCTAGGCCTTTAAGCACATTTTGATGTAAATTGGCTTTTTAAAGAAAACATGCATTTTGGTTCCAACTATTTTTGGTCCCCAAGACCAACACTCCTTGATAAAAACCTCTGCAATTGGATCTCTTAGCCACATATTTTAAAAATTAAAAGTCATTTAGGAGGAACTCCATCCTTTCCAACCTTCCATTCAACAGGGGTATGGTTTGATATAGAGATCTATAAAATGTTACTTTACACCCTCTAATCATAATCTAACCACATATAATTTATAAAAGACCTATCCAAACCCTTTTAAATGTTTCTAAAACCTAATCTCTTATTTTTCCAAGAGAATAAACCATTTTCTAGGGCAACATCTAACAATAGATTAGGAGAAACAAATCTAGAAAATTTGATTTGAGACTGTGAAGGTTGAAGTGTTCCACCTTTTTTGTCAATGTTAGACAAAATAACATTAAAATCCTCCTTATAATAAATTTCTCCCCAATATTATTTTTAGTTGAAACTAAATTTCATCCCAATATTATATTTTGAGGATAGGGGAAGTAAGGTCATACAGATTGAGGAGATAGAAAGCCACATTTGAAATAAAGTTATAAACCTTACACATTTTCTAGCTAGAGCCCTCACCACACACACTCAGAGATTATATTAAAATAGGAGACCATATCAAATCAAAACCTCATAACACTCTATTTGCGGGTAGAAACTTTCCTTTTCAACTATTCCATATTCTCTTCAAAAAAATATTTGCATCCTCTTTGGTTAACTTTATTTCTTGAATCAACACAATGTTTGACTTCAAAGACATTAAGATACTCTTAACCAAGTGTCTCTTTTAGGGGTGTTTAGTCCCCAAATATTACATAAAATTATCTTCATATCATTGTTGGGTAAATTTCCACCCCCTACTTGTTAGAGTCAAAAAATTCATTTATGGTGTTTTACCTGCTAGAGGAATCTCTACAGCCAACCACTATATCATGGATTTCCTACCTCTCTTCCCTTTTTTTACAATAGTTTGACTTAGAGATAAGGTTATCCATTTGTGATATTATGAGTTTTTATATTGAATTTATTCTCTTCCTCACTATCACTTCCAACTTGCTCCTTCCTTTTAACTTCATGATTTTAGTGACCAATTTTTGCTTCTAAAATGAGGCCCTTCCTTGACTCTAGTAAAATATTTGGATCGTCGTGCACAACTTTACATGATGTAGAAGCCACATTTTAAGACTATTTTATAATAAATTCATAATATTTTATCAAATATTAAGGGGAGAGGGAATTCCCTCGCTTCAATCTTTCCTTGACATCTATCATTGAGGTAACATCCATGTCTTGTAAAGTAAGTGAGATTGTAAGAGGCCATTTTCCAAAAAATATCCAACCTATTTTTTAAGAAAATCCTATGATAGAGGACCTTCCTTTAATCTCTACACTTTTAAATTTAATTTTTTGTTAGTTACTAGAACCACTCCTAGGCATTCTTTCTTGATATGACCTACCTTATGGCATTTGAAGCATCTAAAAGTATTTTTTCCACATCTATCCTTTGAAGCCAAATTATCCCCTGATACCTTAGGATAATGGTATTAGGTATTAATTAATACAAATGTAAATAAATATAAATACTAACATAAGATTATAAATAACCCTTTTCAGGATTTGATTCAATTTGAATGAATCTACCTAAATACTTACTAATAACTGACAGACACTCCTTATTTTAATATTCCATAGGAAGGGTGTACAACTTGATCCAAGTGCATAAAAACCTAGATTATACCTCAAATCATCAAAACTTGGTCTCCAAATTTGCATCTAGAGGCCCAAACCTTCCATCATCTATGGAACACTATCTAGAATTTCCAAATTTTGCTCTTGATCTAGGCAAATAATGAAAAAAAGGTATTTTATTAAGAACTTGAGCTAGAAACCATTCCCCTAAATTTATTTAGCTCACAACTCAATTGCCCCAACTTCTGGCCATTTACTAAAAAATTTCCCAATCATACCACATTCTTCTATATACCTAAGGCCAAAGAGGGGCTATCTAAATTCAACACTTTAACCTGGGAACCCAAAGCTTCCACCAATCAATCCAACTCACAGACCTATATGAGCTATTTGGCCAAGCTTATAGTGGAATTTAATTGGCTCTTAAATCCACATCCACTTTTTCATTTTATAAATAATTTAAGGTATTATTTTCCATTCCCTCAAATTGGACTTTTTATATTAATTCTTCTTGAGGAGGCCTAACCCTACCATCTTCACAAAACTATCCATATTGTTGTGACAACCCTAGACAATATTATTCAAAACCATTGAAAACTTCATCATAAACCTTATCTACCTTAAACTAGACATGATGGATTTCCTTACAAATATCCTTTGTTATTTCTCATCTCTCCTTCACCTTGGACTATTTTTCTAATGTCCTTCTCATTTGGTCTGCTCCCGTCATTTCAAAATTTTCCAATTTTTTCATATGTAATTCATGTAATTTTTTCATAATTATCATGGTTTATATTTATATTATTATTAGATTATTATATAAATATAATATAATATAATTATATATCATTATATTAATTTTATATAAAATATTTGATATTATATTTTTTTTTATAAAGGTAAAGGGAGGGTTTTGAAAAGGTCTTTCCCTTATCCAATGAGCTTACAAAATATAAGCATCAACAAGCCCAACCAAAGAAAAAAGGCCACTAAATATCCAAGATGACAAAAATAGATAAAAATTTGTATATCGATAACATAATAACAACACTAAATAATAACTAAAAAAATACCATAAATAATAAAACATCTTAGACGATAATTAATCTCCAATAATAGCTTGGATCCCTTTCCATTCACGCACCATGTTGGTAATAATATTTTTCAAATTATTTATTCTATTTGTCTCTAACCCAAACATACCTTATTTGTCTTGACTTATTATTCTTTTTCTTTTTCTTAAACATGTGTATTTCTCTTTCTTGGCCAGAGGGCCTCCTTGAGCACCTTTGTATCTGCAACACAATTTTTGATAGAATATTTTTTGATCTGGATAAGATGAAGAAGTGCTTCTTTTATCTTCAACTTCTCCTTTTCCAACCAAATTACATTATCCTCCAACTAAGCTATTTTCCTTTTAAGATTTTTTATTTCAAACTACTTCCTTGCATTCTCTATGAGCTATTATTTGTTCACACACACACCAAAAAAAAATTATATAATAATATTAATATTATTACATGCACTAATATATATAATATTATAATATATTAACAACATTTATGTTATTTATTTATATAATTAATAATTAATACTGTATATGATATTAGTATATGTAAATTTAAACACTACCACATATCTTATCATATGTTAGCCACTACTTATTATGTTCCACTTAATAACACAACACAAAGATTTCACCTAGAAATTAATGTAAACTTCAAATACAGGTTTAAATAGAGAGTCCTCTACAAAAACAACCTTCTTTTGCATTATCTTTTTTGTTTTCAAAATCATCTTTTTTTTGTGCAGATCCTTTTCATGGTTGGGTGGGTTTATTTAGGGGAATTCCCCTTGGCATTTAACAACCACTTATTTTTTTTATGTCTACATTGACTCTACTATGACATATTTTGCCTATGGAAAGGCATGATGAATTGCTGAGTTTACCAAAATTTGAGTTGATTATCCAACATATTGAGGATAAAGTATTCAAACTTGCGATCATAAGCATTTTCTTTTTGTAATTCCAAGGACTTGCATTAAAATTTGATGCGGTTTCTCATTTTTTTGGGTTATTTTGACAAAAATTCAAAAGGATGTGGTGGAGCATGGAGGGGTAATTAAATAAATATGTAATCATATTTAATAACCTTAAACATTTTATTTTTATGACCTTTAATTGAGTTTTCTCAACATATTAAAGAATTAAAATCTTGAGATTTATGGCTTCCACAATCCACAAATATATACAGAGAGATGTCTATAAAAAGTGATAAATATTTTTTTGTACATATTTTTACTATCACACTATGTGACCAAAGATATGTTACAAGTAAATATTTAGCGAAGTTTATTTGAGAAATCTCTTTTTTTTTAAATTGTACATTATTCAGTGATTTACATTTTTTATTTTCTTTTGGTTAATGAAAGTCTAATATCAATATCGATAGGTCATAGATGGTCACATTACATGATCATAGAGGTCATTTATATTGTGAAACATGGTAGGATCATCTGGGTAATGCCTACACTAATGTGTCATTCCATGAGATGCAAAAAAAATAGTAAAAATAGATCATCTCATGTGGCCCTACACATGGGAGAGATCCAATGGGATGTTAGAAAAACCTTTGGTATGAGCTTCACATTGACTTCAATGGTAGGCAAAATCAAATAAAGGTGTTTCAATGCATGCAAAGAGCATGAAAAAGTGTGGAGAAAACACTTCCATAGAAATTTCATGTAAAATAATATCTTGAGACACAAGTTCCTTGAAGTAAAATAGGTTTGATTTTGAAGCCAAATAGACCTAAAACAACCCCATATAGACCATAGTATGGTTACATGATTTACAAGTTAGCATAGAAGGTGTGTGATGATGAATAAATACATGTATACTTGCCTTGACAGGTAGTTGAGATTTATATGGAAACATCTTTGTAGGTTCTTATGGAACTAAAGTGGACTTGTCAACTTGTATGTGTTTGACACAAAGAACATCATAATTAGTAAATTCACTACTAGATATTATGTGGAAAGAAAGGTAAAAGATCTAAAAATCCACAATAGTATACATGGATTTAATCACCATTCTAAATCCTATATAAGGATAAAAAGGGATCCATTTTGGGAGAGCTTCATATGTTAGAGAGGGAAAAAATTACAAGATTGCATACTGCATAGAAGTGTTGAATAAATAATGTGTGTATTGTATTCAAGATTGCATGTTGCAGCTCATAACTTATTAAATCTTGTAGCTATTCCATTAGGATAATTTTTACATAATCCTTTTTTGACATTAATATAGAATCAAATGTTTTATTTTACTTTTATGTGTGTAATTTTAGGAGGAGAAAGTATTTTCAATCATAATGCATGATGTAAAGCATCCCTTCATTAGGATACTTGTCTGTGACTACATCACCTAGCCGAAAAAATTAATAAAACTCATAATATGTTTTGGTCTCTAGACATGAAAAAAAAAATCAAATAAGAATACAATGGTATATTCAACTTCTTTATTTATTAAATCAAATCAATTCATAATTTTTTTCCATATTTCAACCTTATTTGGCCATTCAATCACTTTATGTGATACCTCAACTATACATGGATACCCATTATGGTGTTTTATGAGATCCATATCGAGGATGGTTATACTTGAGCATGTCAGTTTATTCTTAGAAACTTGGTAAGCAATGGAAAGCACTTTAAGCCTTTGTTTTTCCATCCAATCATTTATTATGATACCTCTCATATGTGCACACATGACTCATTAATTTTATGGGAAATTAATAAGAATGTTTGTACTTGAGCACAACAATTAATTTTTACAAATTGGTAACCATTTATGTGCTCCCTATGGAATTTTTCCACTTATGTAGATCATCTAAGATACATTTTTCAATGTTTATTTGTGCCAAAATTATATGTCTGACTTCCTACAATTTTAGAGAGATCCTCGTATTCAACACCATTTTTTGTTGAATTGACAATTACATCAGATCAATACCCATGTATTTTGATAGGATGGAATGGAATCCATAAATATCTTAGCAATATTTTATCTTCACTAAATTTTAGACTTACTTTAACATCCTTTTTAGTTTAGTCATTCTCATGATCATTACATTCTTTTAAATCAAATTTACATGGGTACCTAGCATGCCCTAGTTTTCAAGACCAACTACTAAAGTTTCATGTCATTTTCTCATTTATGATAAGTTACTCTTTTGTGTGTGTGTGTGGGGGGGGGGGGGGGGGGGGGGGGGGTGGTGTGGGCGCATAGATGGGTGTTGATGTTTTCCTTGAGCATGAAAATTTACATATTGAAAAATTGTCAATGTATTTTCTAAGCTTGCCTAGGTTAGTTTAGTTTCTTTCATCCTCTCCTTTTATAGACTACATAATAAGGTGAAATTTTAGTGTATATTATGACATACTAATGTAGAATCATCTAAGCTCATGAACAAAAAATATGTTAGTTTAAGAAAATAAGTATAGCATTTCACAAGTTTATGATTGCACATGGTCTTTAATCTCTATTTTACATAAGTCTTGTATTGCGTAGTTATTCATGTGTTGTTTGTATAGCCTATGAGTGTGAATATGTTGTATTTTCAATTGGTAATTTTTTTCATGCAAGAAATTTTTGGCACCTCATTTTTTTGGAGTATATGGGAGCTTAAAAATACCTAGACAAGAGGGTTTTTGTTCTTTTTCATAAACACAACCATGTAGAGATTTGCAAAGCACTATAGAGGACTGCACTATCTTTTTAATCATTTAAGTTCCATTTCGAGTCATCGTATGTCTAATTATTATTTTTGAGTGCAATGGGAGATGTGTGTGTTTCTATAATTTCTTGGAGGAGTTTTCTTTAATTAACACACATTACACTAATATATAGTAGATTTGGGAATTGAAACTATCTTCAAAATTTTGTTTCACATCCATGTTATTAATTATAATTCATTTAAATAACTTGTGGTATTATACAATAAGAAGTTGTCAAGGATTGATGAAGGGGTCTATGATCAAACCTAGCTTACATATAATAATTTTTTTTCAAAAATACTAATTTTTTTTAATAAGCATAACATGTCTTCTAAGTTGCATCTTAGATATTTTAAATTTTGGTAGTGTACAATAGAATCAAGGATGAAGACACACATAAATTAATCTAAACAAACTAGGGTTTTAATAATATTCATAAATTAGAAATAACCTAGGGTTTAGGATCAAACTAATTAAGCATAAAACCAAGGTAGTAATCTAGATCTAGGACCATGCACAAAAATTAAATCCTAGGAGGCATGCAATAATGGGAATCATGAACACTACATGAAACCTAATGGGTGCAATACATTTGGATTCACCAAAATGTAGTATATAAAGTGAACTACTTATAATTAACCATCCAAAACACATTAAAATATATAATAAAAAATATCTAATCAATTATGATAATCAAATATGTAAAGAAAAAGGAAATAAAGGAATCTTATCTCATTTATTCTATAATCATAAATTTGTCTCCATAATTATAATCTAGAATCATCCAAACAGTACCACCAATATGATCACCTAAAAACCAATATTGGGGTTGGGTAGCTACTATGACCTATTTCCCCCTCTAATAGTATGAACCATTTGATTGGAATAAATATGTTAATAAACATAATTTACATAATATAAATAGCTCTAAATTTTGTGTTAAAAGTGATCCACAATAAAATTTTCAATCAAACAATGATAAATGTTCTAATGATTACTTATTTGATTCAAATTAACTATAAAACATGTCTTCTCATAGATGAATTTTATTTTAAATTTGACAATATTTACTCCCACACCAACTGGCAATGACTATGAATTATAAATATGTAAAATATATGGGCATGGGTACATTTAAATTAAATGCGATATAAAAAATAAAATAATCTCCACACCCTCTCCTAAATGCTCCTTCTCTAGGATCTCCACACCCTCGGTATGTGTCAATGATAATCATCCTTCCCATTAGCTCCACATCTTTATGCTACTTTCCTATCACAAAATGCCTAGATGGATTTAGGTGAAAGATGGTGTTATCATAGAGGTATTTTTTAGGGATTACATGCTTGATCATTTTGATTAAAAAAAATGGTTATTGGTGATAGTCTCATTATATTGATTGGATTTGATATTAATGTGGACATACTCAAGAACCATGGCTTCCTTTTTGTTTATGTACTTAATTATTCCCTAGAATTTTCCATAGTGATCTCAACCAAGAGAAAATGACATGTTTTATCACCTCAATAATATTTGTTCCCTACTTGGTGATAATTACATGGGTAAGTGACATGAGCTCAAGGGTCTTTTATGTGTCATAGTCAAACATATGACCCTAGTCTCCATCTCTAATCTCCTTATGGTGATTAATGATATTTATATGAACATTATGGGCATGAAGCTCATTTATCTATAGGTATTGAGAATAATATTCTCATAGTCAATAGTGTCATTAGTTCTGATTTTTAAATATACCATGACCATGTTGGTCCTGGTGTAGTTATCACAGACCACTTCATTGTTGGGGTCCTACTTAAGACATGTGCCTAACACTATGACATATATTTGGTCACATATCTTGGTCTCTATGGTGGATGTTCAAAGTGATGGGTGTGCCCAATCCATAGACAAATATTACCTTTTTATAATTAAAACTTCACTTTGAAACATAATATTATTTATCTACCTTAAAAATTATGAGGAATAAATAACCATGAAATTCAATTGCCTAGAAATATGCAAGGAATAAGTCCTCCTACAATAGATAAAATTTAAAACTTTAGATAGAATGAAATATATTTCTAACAAATAAATAAGATAAGATAATGATATTAATTTCCACAAAAGACCAAAATCAGCCCATGGGAATGACAAAATATAATGTTAGTTATGGAATAGGAAGTGTAAGAGCAAATTTAACAAGATAAAAAACTAAAAATAACATGTAACCAAGAAAATATGTGAAAATAAATCATGTATGTGATGCTTGATTAATCTTACCATACCTAAAAACCTATTATGAATTCACATGCTACTCAATTTTGAAGGAGAAATAAGGTGTAAAAAAGAATCAATCTTGTAGATGCATATTATTATAAAATAAAGTCTCTGGTCAAATATTGGCAAAGATCCAACATCTCTTAAAAGAAGAGAGCCATTTTTTTTAAATTCTTATAAGCCATGAAAATATGAAGAGAGATATATGAGTCTCTACAGAAGTAAGACAATCATACCATGATATCAGAGTAAGGAGAACATCTAAATATAAAATTATCCTAGATTTTAGGTTCTAAAGAACAAATATATCAAGTAAGATGTACCTAACGAATATGGTTATATTTCTCAATGTTGTGTCAATGGAGCCCTCAAACTACAAGATAAATTGAGTTGGGTGTAGTTTGGAGGTTGGATGAGCTCATCCTTAAAGTGAATATATGCACTATAGTAATGTTTAAGATTTGAGGAAAGAGGTTCACAAGGCTCTATCCATTTGGACCAAAGGTAGGCTCTATAGATCATATCTTTAATACCCTTATGTATCTCCATTTTAGATATATATGGTGCATAAATTATAAAATAATGTGGAGGGACTCTATTGATGTCAATATATACAAGGCCTAATAGATTTGAAGCTCTGGCATATCGATTAGATTTGATCCCATATTTTTTAGTTGTATGGAGGATTTGAATACTTGAGATGGGTACCTAAAGAAATCAATCAAAGAGTTAGAAATATGTATAATTATTTGTATCATAGTCACCATTTTTAATATAACTACAATAATGAGTGCGGTTGTACTAGATTCAAATAAAAATGATGTCTTGTAGGATTGATCTTTTAACATGGAGATACTTTCATAATATGGAGGTAAGCACTCTTTCAATTCAGTTTCAATCAGATTTAGTAAGGTACATCCCCCAAATTATAAAACATCTAGAAAAATAAGTATAAAAAGTGAGTGGAAGAGATAAATATTTTTTTGGATATCCTTAAACTAAATCCCAAATAACTATTTCTCAAGATCAGTAAGGAAACATACCCTTTTTTTAGTCTAGACTAAACAACTGGTGATAAAATAAAGTGAATCCTAGAAAAAATGACCCTTACACACACACTTGTGTGTGTGTGTGTGTGTGTGTGTGTGTGTGTGTGTGTGTGTGTGTATGTATGTACATGTACATGTACATATATGTGTATTAATGCATGCATGTAGGTGCGAACATGCCCTCATGTGTATCCTTAGGTACTTTTGATTGAAATTTTATATAAAGGACATCAAGAGGTTTATGGGAGGTGGTTAGGGATGAGGAAGACCAGTTAGATGACCTATATTTTATACTATTATATATATACGTGTGTATGCATGCATACATACATACATACATACATGGATATACCATATCAACCTTTTGACATTTATATGTAAGGAATTTTTTTTGACTTTATGATTTAAAGTGTTAAAAGTTATACCTTTTATTTTCTCAAGATTTACCTAAAGACCATGTGTATTAAAAATAATTTTTAATATATGTAGTTGTATTTAGATAACTTAGTTTGAATGACACATATAAATGATGTCATCTACAAATAGAATAATAACAATAAAATATTTATATAACAAATAACTATTTGTGTTGGACATCTTGATACAATTTCATCAAGCTCATTTGTGTATAAACAAAAAAATTAGGGGATGATGGATATTCTTGCTTAGCACCCCTTCTATCTCATAAACACTTATGTGCACATTACCAACATTGAATTCATATAGTATAATAGTTAATGATAAAACCAACTCAAGAAGGCCCACAATAAAAACATGAGTGAATATATGATCTTTAGAGATATTTATATCTAATGTAGTATAAAAGATTTTTATAGCTATATGACTAATCATGATGGTTCTATAATTATAACTATATACTAGGTAGATGATGTGATTTGTCAAAAATGGAAGAAAGTCATAGGATAAAATATAATTAACCAAGTTGAAAAAATGAAACTTATACTAGGGGAAAGGGACTAGTAGTTGGGAACCCTAACTTTAGGGTCCCACATATTCCATATTACACCACCTCATGCTCTAAAAAATTGGATTTAGATAGTTTACCATTTTGTAAGTTTTAAAATTCCATTCAAGAGGAAAGTATACATTTCAAAAAAAATTAGGATGACATTTTTGGTGACATGTCAAATTTTCTATATATTTATGGTCTGATCAATCGTTGGGACCAGAGGGACCAATACTACATAATAAAATATCCAAAAATAATTTTCAAACAAACACATTATTTTATCATTAGCTTGTAGTTTTGACACATAAGACATGGACTAAAATATATACGGGTCATTAATATGAAATGATGTGCTATGTTCGAAGACATGTCTCATTAATGTGGAATCCAATACCATTTTCCACATGGCTTGGTGGGATTTTATACATTAATGTGGAAAGTTAATATTGCCCTGCATGCCATCAAATTCCATCTCTTCCTACATTTTTATGTACCTCCACCTGCCAAATGGATGGAACCTACCCAAAATTTCTTGACCATACCACATTATACATAGGAATTTTAGTCAATAAAATGGAGGCATAAAAGCTTACACATAGGTGTGTTATTTGTAACTGAGCCCATAGCTATGTTATTTATATTTTCACATGGTTGTTATGGTTATTATGCCTTTTATGTTCCTATTTTCTATTGTTTGCCTCATACATTACTTGTTTTTTTACATGCTTTCTTTGTTGATGTTTTGTGTGTCTTCACATTTGAGTAAATGTTTACTGGTATGTTAATGGAGTGATCAAATGTTACACCAAAAAAAATCTCTCCATACTTTTTCGTGGACCTCCTACCCTTAAATGACCATGGAACTTACACAAAATTTATTGACCATGCAACGTTTCATAGAGGAATCTCCATTCGTAGAATGGAAGGATGAAAAGTATTGCTATTGTGCCTTCTTTTTTCTTGGTTTTTTACATACCTCAGTAGTTTTTGCATGGATTTTTTATTTTTCCTCTATTAACAACATGGTGAGTTACTATCACCTAATGAACCATTACCAAATGTCTCTCCCTACCTTTTTGTATACCTCCTCCCTCAAATTTCCATAAAACCTACCTAAAATTTGTTGACCATGCACTGTTTCAATTGAATTTACATCATCATAATGGAGGGATGGATCATTATGTGTTGGATTGATAGCTAATTTTAAATTGGATGGGTATGTTTAACCTAAAATATAGATTGGATAATCTAAGGTTTTAGGGGTAGAATAACCTAGGTCACAAGGATGGTAGACTATCTCTAAATCATGTCAATTAATTACAAAACTTAGATAAACATATACTAAATTTATTATGATGAGATATGCTAAAAAGGGAAAGTATAACTATGTTATATAATGTAAAGATAATGAAAAAATAGTACTTGGTTATGATGTTAACAAATATAGAACTAGAATAGGAATGGAATAGACTATATTTGGATTTTAGATCAGTAACCTAATTCTATAAATTATACCTCTATAGTTATGGACACTTGCATTGAATTAGGATGGTTGCATTGATGCTTTTATTTGACTCAAACATAGGTGTCTAGTTTTAGTTACATACTAAAATTGGATGTGACCATTTGGATGCTTCTAGGTTTTATGTCACCTTCACTCTGGTACATTTAGATCTGATTCATACACTATCATTCCTTTTCAAATGAGAAAATCATAGTTTTCAATCTTCATATTGGCTATGGGAAAAATGGGTTAGTGGGCACACAGTGTTGAGATTCCTTAAAGACCCCTATGCCAATGAGTGATGCTTAGATAGTGTGAACTAGGAATTTGACATAGAGGGGAGGTTAGTCTTGTGTTAGTCTCATAAAATGAATGAAATGAACACATTAAAATCCTAACACCTCTAGCCTAGACACTAGTGAGAGATTAGGTAATAAAAACTAAATGAAAGCACAACAAAAACATAAAAGACATAACTCTTTTACCTTCCTTGGGAGCTCCAAATGGCTTTCTTGGCTTGTTCATTAAGAAGTATTTGACAATGGAGGTTGTTTGGATCCTTCTCTCCTTACCACCTTGGCTTTGATGTTTCCTGGCTTAATATTTGGGCATAACAACCTTACTTGCAAAGCTTGTATCTCTTCAAATTAGCATTATAATTTTGGATTATGAGAGCTTAGAAATTAATAGGCATGGCCTTGTATTTATAGACTTAGGAATTAACTCTCCCCTAAGGTGAGTCAAGGTTGAGTTTAGACTTAGAATGAGTTCAAACTAACCCTTGGTGAGTTAAAAATAACTCTAGTTGAGTTAATAGTTTTCAAGTAATTATAATTTAAAATTACTAGGAATGACTCTCAAATTAGATATTTTATGATATTTTCAAAGAGCTTGACAACTCATAAAGGAAATGATGAAATGCTTTGATATTTTGAATTTTGGACTTTCCATTTTGAGATATTAATTAATTTCAAATTAATAATTCAACTAGGCATTTACTCTTATTTAATTTGTTAATTAATTTTGATTATCCTTTTAGATCTTTCAAGATTTGATTAAGTGTGCAAATGTCCCACTTAATAGGTTCATAGGCCAAATTGACAGTTGTGATGTTGCAAAGTGATTAGGGTTGAATCCATGAGAGGTTATTGTTGCATATGATAAAATATCCCAATTAGGGATGCCTCAACATGATTATGAACTATGATAAATTATGCATACACAAATTTGGGATGTTCAATGATTCCTAGGCTTAATTTATAATGGTTGGTAGTAATCAGTCTGAAGTCCAGTTGAAAGCCAGTTGTGGCCAATTTTAGGTGTATATAGTTTACCCCTATTTGGAAAGGCATTTTAAGATATAGGTACAGTAACATCTTCTCAAAGAATGAAAAAGTCCATTATGAAGGAAAGAAGATAATGATTGAAGAAGAATCTCCAAACAATGTTTGGAAAGCCTATAATGATGCCCCCTTGAGGGAGTGGCTAACACATTAATTGATGGATGGTCCCTCAAAAAGAAGTAAGAATAAGAATGAAATTAATCCATGGGTGAGATTAATCTAATTGAGATAATTCTTTCACACATTGATTTTTAAAAAAGTGTTAATTTTCCCAAAGGCAATTCATATTAGTAACAAAGGTTGAGACACTAATTTTCTCAAAGGTAGTTATAATTAGTGGCACAGGCATATGCCTAGTTAGGGTAGATGAGTCAAAATAATGATTTTCCCATAGGTGGTTAAAATCATTAAGATGACCTGGATTGAATAATTATTTTTGGTTGTGCCCCAGTAGGGCAGATTGACAAGCATAACTCAAGGATATAATTTTTTAGATAAATTAAAGATGAGTGGGTGAAAATGTAGATGCATTGGTATAATGATTGAAGAACCCACAAACAACCAGACATACAAGGATTTATAAAGTGGTGAAAGAGATGATTGGAAGAATAAAGGTGTTCAAGCTAACCTGAGATACATCATGTTTTCAAGCACTACCTACATAGTCTAAATAGACCTCAAGCCAATGTATTTCACCTAGAAGTAAGAGAAAATAGAATGCAAAATAGAAGAACAAGACTTGATCAATGTGAATGATTCATTTATATTTTCCAATGTAGAGATGCTCATCCTTGTTAGCATTGATACAAATAGAATGGTCAAGTGATTGATTTGATCAAAGATAGTGGGAGGATTTACCAAAGTTACCAAGGAGAAGTTTCTATAGCTCCATTACTTTTACGACTTCCTGAGCTAATTTTTATTATAGCTCATGATGGTATGCATCATGATATAAAACACCATGATAACGTAGTTGTAATATGTATAAGGACTGACTCCTGATCCAATAAATAATTAAAAATAATGCACCACTAATAAAAATCATGATAACAATGTTGATGCATGAATATGGATAGACTCAAGAATAATGCACAAGGAATCACCCAATGAATGCATATAGACTAACTCAAGTCACAACAATGAAAGAAAACAAATAGGAAAATAAGCAAACAAATAATGCAAATAAACACACAAAAAACTTGAAAGTAAAACAACATATGGCATCTTGTCATCAACCAAGCCAATATCTACACTTCAAGGCTCAATAGAATGATAAATGGGTGGTGCCCCCAAGCAAGGATATATGCAAAGGAAAATTCACACCCCTAATGGTAGTGGAATGGTTTAGAACTAATAATGTATTTCCCCGGTAGGGTAGATTAAATATGATTGAATATGTTTAAATAAGACAAATGTTTTTGGATTTGGAATGTTTTAGATGTTTTTGGAATTTTGAGGTATCTTAACTCATTAGAGATTGAAAAGATACCACTCACAAAATAATGAGATCATTGGAAAAGTTTTCTCATAAAATGGTGAGAGCGTATGGAAAAGGGGGATTGAACTAACCTCAATGTGAATCAAGAACATCCTACATATTCCTATGAGGGCCTCAAGTCATAGTAGCTATACCAACATAAAAGGTAGTGACATCTGACTAGGTAGAAAAAATTCATGAATTTAGGCAAATGATAATAGTAATGGCAAGGTGATGTGGCAATACATGATAAAGTTGTTCCTAATTTGCCTATAGGTGGTTATAATTAGGAAATAACAACATAGGTCAATGATACTAATTTTACCATAGGCAATTGGAATTAGTAACATAAGGTGGAATATTGATTTTCCCAAAGGTGGTTATAATCAATAACACCAATCAAGCATAAATGAAAGATGTAATTTCTAGATCCACTATCATACTACTTTCAAATACTATCATTTGAACATATAATTTTGAAACTACTAAAACTAGATTAGAATCCCCTCATGGAAGATGTCAGAAGAAATAACAGAATGAAGGTCAAAAGGGGTTAGGTAGGGAGGGTTAAAAACACTTTGGTCAGTATTGAAGGTATGGTAGAACAATATAATATATAGAATGGTTCAAGGACAATGATGTTATGACAATTAAATATAATGGTAATAAGGTTGTCCCCAAGTGATAAGGTAAGGTAAATGGTAGGGAATGAAATAATGGTAAAAGGAATGGAAAATAACAATGCTAAGCTAAATGGAAAATGACAACGATAAGATAAATGGCAAATGAAAATGACAAGGTAAATAACTCTAGAAAGGTAAATGTTTATGTTATTCCTATTGATGTGGAGATGCACATCATAATCAACATATGAGATAACTAGAATAATTAATCATGTAAATTGCTAGCCCACACCTCTTCTAAATAGTTTCTCTATCAAGAACCTATTACATATTTGGATTCCAAGAATGTTGTTGTAATATTCATTGGTCATTGATTCTATTTCCTTTAAACATCAAGACAAAATGTCTTTGTAGCCTCTACAAAGGAAAGAGTGGTCAGGGATAGTAAATATGGATAAATATTGGATGATAGGTCTGATTTGGCAATGTAAAGTGGATGATAATGGATAAATGGATTGTAATGGAATGCACAATGATTGGGAAATAAATCAAGATTGGGATTTTTAGGCACACACAATGTTGCTAATTTTATATTGATATAACTTTGGTTGTGACAAGGTGGAAGACTTCTGAATATGCTCTCAATAGGACCATGAATTTTTTTTTGTTGCTTAAGCCTGAGAGTAGATACCATCTAATTATGTTGTTTATTGGAAGTTGTATTGATATTATCTTTGATAATGTCTTCATCAAGCAATGAAAAACTGTTGTGCTCAACTATTGTCACCTCGATGAGGTTTTTACCAATGAAGTTGTCTTGATTATCCCATAGTGCCTCTGAGAAGGTTTCACTAAGGAATGTTGACTTTTGAATTTGATTGTCTTCTATCACCTTAAACAAGGTTTCACTAGAAGATGTTGATTTTGGACTTTGATTATCCCCTAGTTCCTCTAAGAAGGTTTCACTATGAGATTATTCTTCTTTTGCATGAATGCGGTCTTGGTCCCCCTGATATTTTGCAACTGATATGTTTCCATAGATGTAATTCAAAAAGGTGTGATTATGTTAGTCCCAATCGATATTTTTGGGAGGTAGAATGTCAATATAATGGCTATATTGGTTTATTTGTAATGGCATGTAGAATGGTAATGGAATGGGAAGAGTCATTACAATCCTCATATAATATACTAGGATAGCTTGTGTCAAAGCTAAAGTAATCATCCTCAAAAATTGTGGAAGGATCACAAATATATTTAAATTGATATACAAGGCATGTGTAACCAATGCCATAATAACCATAAACATATTTTTATTCTAAAGTTGAACTTGACTCAAAGGACTTTGAATCCAATGTTGATATTGATGTTGATATGACTTTTGATTCTAAATTTGGTGTTGGTTCAATAATAGAACCTAACTTCAATGTTTATTTTTCATTTGGTGTGGATACTATTCAATGATTTCTTATTGAATGTTTGGTTTTGGATAAGTAATCACTCATGATGGAATAATGGGCTCCTCAAAAATAGGCTTAGGTAAGAAGGCCTTCATAGATACTGGATTGTCAAAGTGATACTCCTCAATGAGGGGAAAAATGTCAAGAGACAACCCCATAGAGACCATCTTATCAAAGGGAGGCTCTTACAAAACAAGATAATGGTGGAGGTAATGATTTAACCAAAGTCAATTATAATCATTAATAAGTGACTCAACAAAGATTGGTTTGTTAGAGTGAGACTCCTCAACAACAAATATAGTATCAAAATGTGATTCATCATAGGTTGACTCATCAAAAATAGGTATTTCAATAAAAAAATTATGGATTAGTTGGTTCTCTTAGACTTGGCTTACAATTAGTTGTAAAATACTAATTTTTAACATATATTGGTCTTCAAATGATTGTCTCTGTTAGAGAGGTAATGATTGGCTCAGTTTTGTCTCAATCATCAGCATGAAATATTATAAATTTGGGAATGGTTGGCAATGGGTGAAAGATGGCAGCAGTTGGGTAATGATCTATTTATAAATAGGCTCATCTAATATGGGTTTAACAAAGACTGGGTGTCAGCTTAGGATGGTAACTGTGACTCATCTAATCATAATTGCACAACCTTATTGGGATAATAAGCTAACATACTTAAAAGGGCTCGTAATGGTAATGGTAGGGTGTTGAGAATCATAATTAATATTGTGAGCTAAAAGATGAGGTCCTAGAATAGTAATGGTAGGGTATTGTAAATCTTGTTTGATATTGTAAGCCAAAGGATAAAGTCTTAGAATGGTAATGGTAGGGCATTATAAATCTTGGTTACTATCATGATCCAATTTATGGAGTCTTTGAATGGTAATGGTAGGGCATTTCGAAGCTTGGTTGTTATTGTAAGCCAAAGGATGAAGTCTTGGTATAGTAATGGTAGGGTGTTGTGAAGCTTGGTTACTATCATGAGTCAAAGGATAAAGTTATGGAATGGTAATGGTAGGGTATTGTGAATATTGGTTGATATTGCAAGCCAAAAGATGAGGTCCTAGTATAGTAATTGTTGACCATTTTTCCCCTGTAGGCCAAAATCGGTCTCCTTCTTCCCTTGCTATTCTGAACCAGTTTAATTTTGTTTGCACAAGTCTTTTAGTAGAAGATGAACCAGTTCAAAGAATGAAAGGGATTTTAAAAAGCTTTTTCAAACTCTTGACTTAAGAAATTCACAAGGAAAGAGAGCTATAAAATGATTCAAGACACTTCTCCTTAAGGTTGGAAAAGTGGTTCAACATCGGGGTTCAAACGACATGATCTTTTCAAGAGTTAAGAATTTTGAACTTTGAACCATTGAACCATTGAACTGGTTTAATTAGTTGGTTCAATCAAAAGGTTCAGTTGGTTGGTTTAATCAAAATGTTCAGTCGATTGGTTCAATCAAAAGGTTTAATCGCTTTGGACCACCGCTTGGTTCAATCAGTTTGAACTACCGCTTGGTTCAATTAGTTTGGTTCAATGAGTTGGTTCAAGCAATCAGTTCAATTGGTTTGGTTTAATTAAATGGTTCAATCGGTTGGCTCAAACAAATGGTTTAATCACATGGTTTAATTGGTCGGTTCAATCAAAGGGTTCAATCAGTTGGTTCAAAGTAGTCAAATGAATGCGCAGAACACAGTATTGAACCATTGAACCATTGAACCAATTGTTGGTTCAATCAGTTGATTCAATTGAAAGGTTCAAGGGAGTTTCCCAAAGCCCAAAGGATAAGTGCTCTTGTGGAGGGTAGGGAACACTTGCAAAGGGATCAAAGAAAAGGCTAAAGGAATCGACCAAATGTTGACGGGCACATGAATGTCAACTTTACGGCAATGAAATAACCATTGATATTTAAATGAAAGGTGCGAACCTGAAGGAATTTAAAGGTTTAAAGCTAGAAGGAAGAAATCATCGAGGAGGGAGTCTAAAGATCTAAACAATTAGCAGAAGATAGCCCTTGAAGGATGAAGGAACTAGAAAAGACAAAGCCAGGAAGAGGCAAAAGAGCCAAGTGCAGAAATGGGCAAAATAGTCCAAGTGGCAAAGGAAGGTGTTGACTCAAGGAGTTACTCTAGCAGTTGACACAATATCTGCCAAGTGGTCATCAAGAGGCATAAACAGTGAATGGCGTGACCCATTTTTCTTCACTTTGCATTGATGAGCACACAAACCGCATGAATGCCTTGAAGGAGTGGTCTTGTTTGTAGACAAACGACATGAACCATGCTTTCACAATAATGATTGATATAACTTAGACGTAAAATTCAAGACTAGCAGTTGACATAGCATGTTCTTTTAGTGACTTCCTCTTCCCAATGGAATTCAATGCATCATGGGTAGCTCTTTCCAGAAGGTACCAAATGTCTCTTTCTTTCTATATATATATATATATATATATATATATTGTAAAACTCTCATTTGAGGGAATCTCTTGGCTTGTAAGGTAGAGCTCTGTCAGATTTTACCTTGAATCAAGACATAGCATTTTTACCTCCATTTGAGCTTACACTTTTGCATATGTCTATGGCTTTGTTTTGTGTTAAGTCATTTTTATTCTATGCTTTCACAGAACGATTCCAACATGTCTAGTGTATTGTGAAGTTTCTTCTTTTGCAAGTCTGCTAGAAGTGTCTACAACAGAGTATAGGTGCATGTGAATAGGTTGTCATAGTGTGTCTTATAACACCTCTAGTAGTTCTTCCTCCCTGTATCTCAAGAGGACCCCTAGCTCACTGATGTAGAAGAGTTTCTCATACCAAATGAAGTGTATGCTAGCTTGTTCTTGGTGGAAAGTATAGGTTCAAGCTAAGTAGATCAAACTTTTTGGTGTATCACCATTTAGTTTAGGTTCTATTTTCAGCATCCTTCACCCTTTTCACCCCCCCCATTGTTAGCAATAGGAAATCTAGGACCATAGAGATACATCAAAGGGAGCCAACCCTTATCTAGAGACTCTCCCCCTCGTTTTTCCAAACCCACAGGTAAGAGGGGAGTTTCCATTATGATGCATGGAAGAAAAGAGCTCAGTCTCCTGTCATGGGTGAAATCCACTACGTCGATAGTTTTTGGCATGCCCGGTGGGACTAGTTTTTATTCCAAATAGTTGAAGAATCTTGGTGTGTTCTTCAACCAACCAGCCTTTGGAGGCTTTTCCATCAAACACCAATGGTGACTCTGAGTTGAATCAACTGGTTAAGTAGTCTTGGTGCCATCAGGAAATCACATTTTTTGTATGTATGATTCCATTGCTCAGCATCATGGGCCTTGTGTTCCTTCATATAACTTTGATCAAGCTTAGATTGTTCATGGAATCACCTCAAGCAGCTCTCCTAGTTGCCCTTCAACAATAAGGGAAGTAGCACTAGAGTTTGAGAAGCAAGTGATGGAGATAGATAGATTGGATGAGCAGTATAGATATCAACAAGAGCTTATGTACAAAGAGGAGTATTTGTTCAGGTAAGCTCTGGCATTACAATCCATGAAGGAAGAGGTAGCAAAATGGAAGAGTTCATTCATTCAAGGCAATCAACCTTGTGTGTCCCCTCCTATTATAAAGAAAGCCCCCTCTTATGCACCAAATCCTTTTTACCAGATAACACTTACTCTAGCTCATCTGATGCATTAATCACTCCTGCTCTTTACCCCTTATGCCTAGATTTCAAACATCAAAAGGCATTAGAGAAACCTCTCATGGAAATGAACCTTCTCAATTCCTTAGAATGTGAATCCTCCTTTGAAGGGAATACCATGAACCAACACATCTCTCTTCAAGCAGCTCTTTCTGTGCATGAGCAGACCCTTCCTAGTCTTCCTCAACCTCCTCAAGTCTTTCAACATGATGTCAATATTCCAAGTTGGAGGAGTGCCTATCATGAACTGGCTCGGGACCTTGAAGAAGATAAAGCTACTCCTACTCATCATGATGATGCTTATGACCTCCAAGAAAGGCTCTTCCAAGAAAATATAGCCAAGAAAATTGTAGAGTTGGAATCCAGAATGAGGTTCCTTAGCCAAAGTGTGATGGATAGTTCAGATCAAGTAAAAGATCCTACATTTGAACACACCCCATCTACACCCCTCCAAGAGAGCTATCAAGCCACATTTGATATAGATGAAAAATTGGCCAAATGGAAGGAGGAGAATCACTCGATTCTAGCTCAAGGATTGCCTCTGCTTCCACCTAAGTTTAACCTTTAGCTTTCCACTTCATCCCTTCTCAAGGAGGAACCTATTTTGAAAGAGGTGAGTGAAGAGGAGTATACTCAGTTCATGACTGATCAGGGAGACTCCATGAATGTAGATGAGAAGGAGATCACCATAGACGTCATGGAGGAGCACGGACAATCTCTTGTTCATGTTTTGAACGATTCATTTGAAGTCATTGGCGTAGGTTTCACCCTTATTCAAGGAGGCTATGAGCAGACTAAGGGTGAAGAAGGTAGCATTGGGACTCAAATAAGTATGTAAAGGGGCTGCAAGCTTTCAAATTTATCCTTTTAAGAGGTTGGTGAATCGAAAGATGATATTTTCAAAGTCATCAAGGAGGAACCTATTTTTAAAGAGGCAAGTGAAGAAGAAAGGATCCAATTTGTAGCTGATCAAGAAGCTCACATGGATGTCAATGAGGAAGAAATCATCATGGATGCTCCTTTTTAAGACATCATCAACAATGGAGAAGACACGGGTCATGCATACATACGGATGTTCCAGCAATATGAAGAGTAAAGTAAGAATGGTGAACTTTCTCTTCCCTTGTTTGATAAACTTCCTTGTTGCTTTGATGAGGAGGATGACCATGCCATGGATCTTGAGTTGGAGAAGGATCAAGTGGATGTCTTTGAATAACTAGAGACTCCGATCCTTGAGTAGGAAAAGGAGAACCTTTTCTATCTTGAGAACAACTTTGAAGAAGAGAGCCTTGAACAAGAAGGTCATGTTCTATGGGATGAGCAATCAGTCTGTGATCTCATTTCAGACATCACAAAAGTCACCCTTCTTCAAGAAAGCCATGATGATGTAGAGGATGAGTTTGATAGGGTATTCAATAAAGTAGAAGGGAATGGGTCAAACCATGATACATGCCAAAGGAGCTATGCATATCAAAGGGTTTATGGTGATGAGCCAACAAACATTGATTTATTGTTAAAACATGCCAGCATGAAGAGCCAACATTCGACAAGCTTCTGAAAACAAGAAGAGTACATATATTTTGGGAGCATGTTTGACTCTGATCCACTCGGATGTGAGCCAATCGAGATGGCAGGCAAGAGGAGCAAATCACCAAGTCTCCATTCCATTCAGCCACTTGTCTAGCACCATAAGTTTCCTTGCCATGAAGGAGACTTAAGAAAATTTCCCTTTGATCTAGGAGGGAGGAAAATATACCTGGTTGGTTGTACATAGTAGTTTGCTTTCAATTTTCTTTCCCTATTTCCCCTAAGTGTTGTTTGCACAAGTAGTTTTGTTAGCCTTGTGTGTTTTTTCCTTTGTGTTTGGGGCAAAAAAGCTTCATGATTGATTCTTCAATATCTCAAGGCTGTTGCTAACTTTTTAAGCTGTGTTCTGACTCCATGCCCAATGGACTTTGAGGCTACTAGTTTCTAAGCATAGCAGGCATGCTTCCCCTAGGAATCACCAATTTTTTGACCGTTTTACCCCTACAGGGCAAAATCGGTCTCCTTCTTCCCCTGTTGTTCTGAACCAGTTCAATTTGGTTTGCACAAGTCTTTCAACAAAAGATGAACTAGTTTAAAGAATGAAAGGGATTTTACAAAGCTTCTTCAGACTCTTGTCTGAAGAAATTCACAAGGAAAGAGAGCTAAAATGATTCAAGACACTTTTCCTTAAGGTTGGAAAAGTGGTTCAATGTCAAGGTTCAATGACATGATCTTTCCAAGAGTTAAGAATTTTAAACTTTGAACCATTTAACCATTGAACTATTGAACTAGTTTAATCAGTTGGTTAAATCAAAAGGTTCAGTCAGTTGGTTCAATCAAAAGGTTCAGTTAGTTGGTTTAATCAAAAGGTTCAATCGGTTGGTTTAATCACTTGGTTCAATCACTTTGAACTGCCACTTGGTTTAATCAGTTGGTTCAATCACTTGGTTCAATCGATTGGTTCAATCACTTAGTTCAATCACTTTGAACTGCCACTTGGTTTAATCACTTGGTTTAATGAGTTGGTTCAAGAAGTCAGTTTAATTGGTTTGGTTTAATCAAATAGTTCAATTGGTTGGCTCAAACAAATGGTTCAATCACATGGTTCAATCGATCAGTTCAATCAGTTGGTTCAAAGCGATTGGTTCAAGTGGTCAAATGAATGAGCAGAACACAATATTGAACCATTGAACCGTTGAACCATTGAACCAATTATTGGTTCAATCTATCAGTTCAATCAGAAGGTTCAAGGGAGTTTCCCAAAGCCCAAAGGACAAGTTCCCTTGTGGAAGGTAGGGAACACTTGCAAAGGGATCAAAGAAAAGGCTGAAGGAATTGACCAAATGGCAATGGGCACATGAACGTCAACTTTACGGCAATGAAATAGTTGTTGATATTTAAATGAAAGGTGTGAAATTGAAGGAATTAAAAGGTTTAAATCTAGAAGGAAGAAATCATCGAGGAGGGAGTCCAAAGAGCTAAAGAATTAGCAGAAGATAGCCCCTGAAGGATGAAGGAACCAGAAACGACAAAGCCAGGAAGAGGCAAAAGAGCCAAGTGTAGAAATGGACAAAATAGTCCAAGTGGCAAAGAAAGGTGTCAACTCAAGGAGTTACTCTAGTGGTTGACATAGTATCTACCAAGTGGTCATCAAGGGGCACAAACAGTGAATGACGTAACCCATTTTTCTTTACTTTGCATTGATGAGCAGACAAACTGCGTGAATGCCTTAAAGGAGCAGTCTTGTTTTTAGACAAATGGTGTGGCCCATGCTTTCACAATAATGATTGATATAACTTAGATGCAAAAGTCAAGACTAGCAGCTGACATAGCATGTTCTTTAATTGACTTCCTCTTCCCAATGGCATTCAATGCAACATGGGTAGCTCTTTCCAGAAGGTGCCAAAAGCCTCTTTCTTTCTATATATATTGTAAAACTCTCATTTAAGGGAATCTCTTGGCTTGTAAGGTGGAGCTTTGCTAGATTTTACCTTGAATCAAGACATAGCATTTTTACCTCCATTTGATCTTACACTTTTGCATATGTTTATGGCTTTGTTTTATGTTAAGTCATTTTTCTTTTATGCTTTCACAAAATGATTCCAGCATTTCTAGTGTATTGTGAAGTTTCTTCTTTTGCAAGTTTGCCAAAAGTGTCTACAACAGATTATAGGTGCATGTGAATAGGCTGCCATAGTGTGTCTTAAAACACCTCTGGTAGTTCTTCCTCCCTGTATCTCAAGAGAACCCCTAGCTCACTGATGTAGAAGAGTTTCTCATATCAAATGAAGTGTATGCCAGCTTGTTCTTGGTGGAAAGTGTAGGTTCAAGCTAAGTAGATCAAAATTTTTGGTGTATCACCATTTAGTTTAGGTTCTATTTTCAGCATCGTTCTCCCTTTTCACCCCCCCATTGTTAGCAGTAGGAAATCCAGGACCACAGAGATACATCAAAGGGAGCTAGCCCTTATCTAGAGACTCTCCCCCCAGTTTTTCCAAACCCACAAGCAAGAGGGGAGTTTCCATTGTGATGCGTGGAAGACAAGAGCTTAGTCTCCTATCAAGGATGCAATCCACTATGTCAACAGTAATCCTTAGATACTATGGATCTTGGTTGTTATCATGAGCCAAAAGATGAGGTCCTGATATAGTAATGGTAGGGCATTGTAGAACTTGGTTGATTTTATAAGCCAAAAGATGATTTCCTATAATGGTAATCCTTAAATGTTGTGGAGCTTTGTTGCTCACATAATCCAAAGGAAGGTTAATGGTATAGGTGGGGGATCAGGTGTCATTAGGCATGAAAGGGAGAACATGGTACGTTAATTGGCCCAAAGAAGGTATAATCGCATACTACTCTTGATAATCTTGGCTTTGTTCTCCTAATTGATTTTTTTAAGGAGGATATGGATCCATCTCATAAACCACCTCTTCACCATAGGGGTCTCGATCAAAGTCAATTTGTACGACCATGGTACCATAACTTGGATTATAAATGCCTCCATTATGAATGTAAAGAGATATATCAAAGTTAATGATGAACATTTCGCCAAAAAGCTTAGAGTTATATAAACTCTAAAAAATAAGGTTCAAAGGATAAAAGGTCCAAACATAGTCCAACTTGGTCAAAAAGTGGAGCTGTATCTCCAAAATTGTATGTGCTAAAACTTGGTATAAAATAGTTTGACATTAAATGTCTAACATCAAATATATTACACAAAAAGGTCAAGTGGATGAATAGAAACTAAAATTCCAAACTCTAGGTATAAAGTGTTTCAAAAAGGTCTAATCTAAAGAAATAAAAATTTACTAGGTCTTTCAAATAAGGCACAAAATCTAGGCTCAAAATAGGCACGCGCTAGGTCTTTTGGAAAAGGCACAAAAACTAGACTTTAAACAAAACAAGGTATGAGATTTAATCTAACAAATTTGAAATACTTTGGCATAGACTACATATTCAAATTTAAACATTAACTTGGTTAATTGGTATAAGGCATGGAATAATAGGCATATGTAAAATAGGTCATTTCCCCCCAAATCTAGGCACAAACAATAGTTTTCAAATTGAATAAGAAATTAGGCTAAGTTACATAACCCAAAAGAGAAAGATCGATGTTTAGGATAAATTTACGAAAGGCATAGGTAGAAATCAATCAATGTTTTGATTTGAACTTGCTAAGCTAATTTCAAACTTAGTGTAGAAAACTAGGCTTCATTAAACAAACAATAAACTAGACAAGAATAAATGACATAACGACACTAGGCATAGATCCCAAAAGGCACACATGGATTTGGTTTTGAATGGGAATTTGGACACAAGGAAAATAAGTTTATGAAATGATTCAATAAATGTGACAACATTATCATGATCTAAAAATATAATCATTGGTTTGGTTTCAAGACTCTAAGGCATAATATTCAAAATGAATTGGGTAGCATAACAACGCCCTTTTCAATCAAATAACACACACAAACAAGTTTGATAAAATATTAAGGTAAAGATATGGTGTCACATAGGTGGAATAATGAATCCTCAAACAAAGGAGTGATGTATAAACAAGACTCATTTATATTTGGTAAGATATACAAAAATAGATGGTTCAACTCAAGACCATGTAAGAAAGGATAACATGACACACACACCTAAGTGTAATGTCCTAAATCCTAAAACTGACAAGGGTGCATAATATTGTTGAATTCCATCAATATACTCTCTCTTCAAAGGATTTTAATTGTTAATCTAAAAAGTAAAAGTGCATGAAAAATAAGGTTTTAGGCACCCTCTTCTATCAAGATTTTGTGATGTGACATGTAACTTTAGGCTACTCACCCTTCACCAACAGTATGTCTCCGGTAAGTGGGGTTGTTCTAAACTATCAATTTTTGCTCATTTATAAATGGTCACAATTATGGCTAACAATAGAGATTCAATCACATAATTTTCATCCACGTCAACTACCTTCTTGTGAAATTTTATTTTCCTTTTCACAACCACTACATTCATCATTTGCTCAATGTAGTGTGATATTCGAGTTGATCATATGTTTTGAGGGCAACAGTCATTAATAGAGGTAGTTTAACCACTCAAACTACCATCCTAATGATTCACCAGCTTAATTTATATAACCCATCATGGAGTGGGGTTGAAATGATGTTGGGATATGAATTCTTAGGTCAATGCTTCCCTAGAGAATCTGTGAGGAGGTAATGAACTAGTGCTCACAAGCTAAAATTCATGAAAAATAAAGACAAGTGAAAAGAATTTAGGGTCATTTTGGGGTCACCCAAACCATATGAATTTGGGGAAGGCCTTAGCAACTTTATTTTCATTATTTTAGACTAAAGTGGCAAAGGAAAATAATGAGTGCTTTTGGTCACCGAAGTTCCCTAAAGGGGGTGGGGTGAGAGCAAACATGCATCATTCAGTTTCATATAAACAAACAACTCTCAACAAACATGCATAAAATGAACTCTTAGGAGTATGCAACTAAATGTGAAAGTTTATTTTAATAACCAAAATGAAGTATGTATTGAAGTTTGATCCCCTTGGTATTTTATTTTAATAAACCTGACAAACTTTTAAAAACAACTAAGACATGAAAAAAATTAAGTTCATTTTAAACACTGAAGACAAATAATGTAAGATTTAACCATGTTTAAACTTTTATTTTTCCACCTTAGGACCTGAAATTCATTAGAGTTTTTTCTTGATTAGAAGCCCAAAATTAAGTGAGAAAATAACATTTTAGATGTATCTCTCAGGTTTCCTATTTTTTATCTCAGAAAAAGATCATCATCAATCCACATAGGGATCAATGTTGGTCCACAAAGTTCAACATCAGTCCACATAGGGATAATCAATTTTGATCCACAAAGGGGTAATCAACATCGAACCACAAAGGGGCAATTGACATCAGTCCATAGAGGGGTAATCAACATCAGTCCATAGAGGGTTAATTGAAGTTGATCCTTGTCAATGTTGAAATAAAATGATGTCAGTTACCTGCAACTTGTGAGTTGCTAAAAATAAAAAAATGTGAAAAACAAAGTTAAAACTCAAATTTTGAAGATTTTAAAGCATCCATTATCAAAACTAAAAGTATCATATCATCTTCCTTGGTTATATGGGATCATTGAGGGTCCCACTAGATATGCAGCATGTGAACTAGGAATTTGACATAGAAGGTAGGTTAGTCTTGTGTTAGTCTCATAAAATGAATGAAATGAACACACTAAAATCCTAACACCTATAGCATAGACATTAGGGAGAGCTTAGGTAATAAAAACTAAATGAATACACTACAAAAACATAAAAGATAACTATTTTGCCTTCCTTGGGAGCTCCAGATGGCTTTGTTGAATGTTTTGCTCGACTTGTGCATCAAGAAGTCTTTGACAATGGAGGTTTCTTGGCTCCTTCTATCCTTGGCACCTTGGATTTCATGTTACTTGGCTTAATATTTGGGCATGACAACCTTAATTTCAAATCTTTTCTCTCTTCAAATTAACATTATAACTTTGGCTTATGAGAGCTTAGAAATGAATATGCATAGCCTTGTAGTTATAGCCCTAGGAATTAACTCACACCCAAGGTGAATCAAGATTGATTTTAGGATTGGAATGGGGTTTAAACTAACCATTGGTGAGTTAAAACTAACTCCATTTGATTTAATAGTTGTCAAGTAATTATGAATTGCAATTACTAGGCATGGCTCTCAAATTAGATATTTTAGGATATTTTCAAACAGCTTGACAACTCATAAGGCAATGATGAAAGGCTTTCATATTTTAAATTTTTAAAATTCCATTTTTATATATTCATTAATTTAAAATGGATAATTCAACTAGGGATTTAATTTTTTTTAATTGATTATGATTAGTCTTTTAGCTTTTTCAAGATTTGATTAAGTGTGAAAGTGTCCCACTTAATAGGTTCATAGGCCAAATTGGTAGTTATGATGCCACAAGGTGATTAGGGATGAATCTATGAGAGATTATTGTTGAATATGATATAATACCCTAATTAGGGATGTCTTAACATGATTCTAAAATTTGATAAATGATGTGTAAGCAAATTTTGGACATTTAGTGATTCCTAAACTTAAATTATAATTGTTGATAGGAATCAGTCTGAAGTCCAGTAATCTAGTTGTAGCCAATTTTACGTGTCTACACATATCCAATACTATGAAGATGTCCTAAAAATTATGTAATTCTCCCCTACATGTTGGCTTGTGTGTGTATCATTCAATGTGTGATAATTAAGTACATAGAGTTATATAGCTTGTAACTTGGAAAATGTGGCTCATGGGATGATCCTTTAGTATTTTAGACTTGTAGATGTGTTTTCCATATGAATAATATATAAATAATAAAAAATAAGGAAGCTTTACTCACTTGAGTGATTGATTGAATGCCTTTAGGAAGTACTCTTATGAGTAGGTAACAAGTTGATAGGTGAGGAATGAATGAGGATTGATCATGTATTTATACCAATCCCTTTGGAGAATATCTCACATTAAAACACTTAGGTTGACCATAGGTATATGTTATATTTTAAAATTGGATGCCTTTTGGGAACTATACACTTGAGTTAGGGTAAGACAATTTTATCAACAAGGCATATGACTAGGACACAAGTGTTTGGATAACTAGAAAATAAACACATGTCTATAAATTATAGAGATAAATGATAAACAAGTTTATAACATTTTGAGCATGACAGAAGGTTTGAGTCATTATAATAACATTAGTTAGACTAAGAGATAATCAATAAACACAGATAAATAGTGTATGAAAATATTTAGGTAGTGGTAAGGGTCTAAAAGCTGAAGGTACATCCATGATATGTATTTTCTAAGTGTACAAGATTGAAGTGATATATAATTTAGAAATAGTGTCTACATTCCCCCCCTTTAATCTAGTAATGAAATGGTTATTTTAAGAAAAATAAATACGTACCTGGGTGTGTATAACACACCTTGCCTTTGTTTGAGTCCAACTTGAGTGTTTTGCTGGTGATTGATATGCAACCAAGAACATGTTACAATATATAATTAGTGAATATAATATGAAATTAAAAGAACTAAAATAATTGAAATTAAAAGAAATCAAGGTTTGGGAGTACTCTTATATGCTAATGAAACTACAGTTTGATTTGAAATGATGTATCATTATGAATCATTAGAGAATAAAATTTGTAAAGTGCATATATCTAAAGAGATAGAGAGAGATTGGAGGAAACATGCCCCCAACTTTGGAGAAAATGTGAGTTACCACCTGTTATCTCAACTTGTAACCTAATAATACTTATAACTTATTGATCATAAGTGGACCAAGTCAACTCACATTATAAAATTGGTGAGTTTAGTTGATGTAATCAAGTCCAACCTATAAACTTGGCAAGATCAAGTAATTTAATCACCACAACCATACCAAAAATGAACCAACTATTGTAGTATATTATCTCAATACAGTCCATAAAATTCCAACCTAATGGGTGATGGAAGTCCATAGAAACTATTTTAAATCTAAATGCTTATTTGATTTTACAAATTTTAGGTGTTCTTTGCATGGCATATGCACCTTAGATATGTCTAATGTTGAAATTATGTATAAAAATGGTACCAATGTATAGAATTTTACCAAAAATGTGTATTTTAATCATATAACCATACAATTTGGCCAATTTAAAAACTATGTAAGTGTGAAAAACATGTTTCTAAAACATGCCCCCACTATAATATGAATCTGTGAAGAATGTGAAGGTCATGCCTCTATGGTATTCCCCCACTAATATGTCCCCCTTTTGAGTTGAGGGAAAGTATAAAATGGTAGGCACCTTACCTTAAAAGGATAAGATAATTCTATAATTTGTGTATGAACCAAGTAGCATATAGAAGGAACATGTCTAGGTAGATATATTATTGAAGCATTCAAAAATGTGATCACATCAAGTCCTAAGATGTATGATGTGAATCATGGAAACTTCTAGATAGTAAAAATAAAATCTCAACAAGTAATCAAACACACACACACACACAAGAGAATTCAAAATCAAATCAAAATTAAATGGTCTAAAGAGACCTCAAACAAGGGACATGTTCAAATTATGCCGAATCTAAGGGACATGACTTATTCAAATGTCCACAAAGCAAGGAATGACATATTCAAATGTCAACATACAATAAATAATGTCATATTCAAATGTAAACATACAATAAATAATGCCATATTCAAATGTCAAAGAGACAAACAAAGGCATAGAGGCCACAAATAATAGAGCATATTCAAATGTTCAAACAAGCAAAACAATGCACTCAATGAAGTTCATAAAGGAAAAGTATAAGCAACCAACATAAACACATCATACTAGTCCCTAGGTATATGTGTTAGTAAAAAAAAATTAATTACATGGCATATCAAGTATACTAAGAAAGATATAATCATGGATAAAGGCATGTGCAAGTACATAAGCTCAAACATGATAATATAAAGTGATCATATAATGATATAACATGGATGTATTGTGATTAAATAAGTAAATGAGCCTAATGTCTATATGAAATGAGTAGAGGAAAATCCTAACATCTGAAAGTGCTTAGATCATGTGTTTATGTATGCCTGTATCACACTCAAAAGATGCATGAAATACATGTATATAGAAATAAATGATATGTTATCTACCAACATGGAACCAACAACATATATGCTAAGGAGCTAATTGAACATGTAGATGCTGATTTTACTTTTTTTAATTTAAAGTTTTAATTTTTTTGGTATTTTTGGAATATATTTGAGGTGTGGAACCACATAGTCCAATAAGTACTCAAATTCAAGAGCTAAGGTAATGCATGGTGGCCTTGTTTTCAAAAATTGCTTATATTGTTTTATTATCAATTATTTTGTATTTGGTGGTAATTTTTTACTAGCAATTATTGGTATCTAGTTGCTACCATACCTATCATGTGGGATACAAATATCTTTATTTTCATGTTGGAAATTAAGGTATTATTTTGTAGTACTAAAAAATTATTTCATATTGTTCAACCATTGTTGTCCTATAAGTAAACTCAAATTTGGTTATTGATCCATTACCCATATATAAAGGTCTACCACCATTGGTCCACACATAATAGGTAGTACAATGTACCCAAAATATCTTGTCATTAGTGAAGAGTATGTTAATTCAGTTGTATTATGTCCCAACTGTTGAAGAAATGTGGTGCTACAAATTGCATCCCAAATTTTCCTATCAAACTTGAGATGTTGATAAGAGACCCCATCTATATTAACCATAATATTTAGATATTCATGACTTGTTCACTTTTTAAGATGGTTTTCATGTGAATATCTAGAATTACTTTTTCTTTTTCTCTTCTTGGGAACAATTTTATGCGACTCTCACTCTTATATTTCTAAATTTGGTTTTGAAATGCTTGACATTGATTTATATGTTGGACAATGATCTAATGATATTTAAAATATGGTAATAAAGTTTTATAAAAAATTATACTACCTGATTTGTGTCTATTAGAAGGTAAATACATCATGTTATGTTCAAGTAACATGAAAAGTATTGTATCCATAGTATCTTGGTTTGTTACGATCTATATAATATGTTGCAGAGTCTTATGAGAGACCTCCACATTATTTACATGATGTATTTGAATTTGACCCTTGTATGGTTGACTTAATATGTGAAACCAATAGGGGTTTATGGAATAACAAACATTTACGTGTTCATTTGCCATTTTTTATTTGCCCTTATCTTGATTTGGTTATGTATTCCCTATAGGTGAGTTTAGCTTATATGTACCAGGACTTGTAGGTGTGAATAAATTATGCAAAAGATGATCAAGTGGAACAAAATTAAGTTTTATAATGTCTCATCTGTCATACCATAGATTGTCATCATAGTCATAATAATCTAAACATTCCCATCTCATTGGTCAATACTTACTAATAAAAGAAGCTCAACTATTTATTTTTATTTTGGTTTTGGCATCATTGGTTCTTTTGGAAATGGTTCTTATTCTTGATGTATCCATGTACACCTTAGTGTTTAGTTATTTATTTGCATCCAAAGATAAAATAATCATTGTACTTGAATCATCTATTTAAAATTTATGTATATTTCTAGGTAGAATACATTATTCAAGTGACACCACTGTATAGATACTATTTGTGCCAGAATGTATTATTTTTCAAAATTTAAAAGGTTCCTCATCAGTAGGAAGTGAAAATAAGACCCATCATGTACAAATTTTAGACATCGATCTAGTGTAAATTGAATGACCTCCATTTTATGTATCCAAGGTCTACCCAAGAGCACATTATAATGTAATGATTAAGACATTTCTTGAAAATCAGTTAGAACCATTTTTGGTCCCACTATCACATCCAAAGTTATTTGGCCAGTCGAGGGGATATGTGAATTATCAAATCCCTTTACATGTATAACTATGTTTTATATAAGATTGGTGTTATACCCAAAGTTGTTAGGAATTTTGTGTTACAAATGTTTAAGCCCGGTCCATTTTCAATGAGAACCATTTTAATTACTTTGTTATGCATAATCACTTATATGAATAAAGGAAAATCTTGGGTAATGATATCCTTGGATGGTAATTTTGTTGGATTAATGAAAATTAGTTTTACATTTTTTTTAAGATCTTGCATGATATCCACAAAGTAAGCTGGCTCAATATCATTCAGAACTTAGGTCTCATGTAATGCCTCATATAGAATATCCTTATAGATAGCTGATTACTTGAGAAGTTAGAGGATTGATATTTTATCATGTGTGTTTCTTAATTGGTCAACAAGGTCATATCATTTATATTTAATCACAAGTTTTGGCTTAAGATGCATCTATTATATATTAACAGGTGGTAGATTAGGTTGGACACCTTTACCTTTTTGAGTAGTAACAATATGGACCAAAAAATCCAATATAGTCCATAGGGAAATAATGGGTGTGGGATGGTAATTGTCACTCAAATAGGATCTAGGTGGAACAAATGGTTGGGAGCATGCATGTTGGCGTCTAGATACTATATCTATAGTATTACAAAAGGAAATTTTGAGAGCGATTAAAACCCTCTCATTATATTGATAGATTTGCTTATTTATTTGGATGATACCTTGGATTAGTTTATTACAATAACAAATTATCGTACAATTAAAAATTATAATATATAATGAGCTACAAATGTATCCATATTAAAAATATTGATAGGAAAGGAAATCTATTTTTTAACTTATAAAAACTTATTAATTCAACAGTAAAAATTTAGAAATAAAGAGTTAAGAAACCGTAGATCAATATCTAAGGTTTTTTGGATGAAATATTAGGTTTACCAAAATTTTAACCCCAAAATATAGATTTGTAAATTTAGGGTTAAAGGGGTAGAGATAGATTAGGGCATAAATATGGTAGACTATTTATAAAGTAGGCCAATTAATTACAAAATGCAGATAAACATATACTAAATTTATTATGTTGAGATATGTTTAAAAAAGAAAGTATAACTATGATATATATTACAATGATAATGAAAACAAGGTACTTAGTTGGTTTTGATGCTAATACATAGATGGATCTAGAATAAGAAAGGAATATACTGGATCTAGATTTTGGATCAGTTGCCTAATTCTATAAATTGTACCTTTGTAGTTGAGACACATCGAATTAGGATGCTTATATCAATTTTTCTATCTGACATAGACACATGTGTCTAGTACAGAATACCTAATGTAATTAGATGCAACCACTAGGATGCTTCTAGGTTCAGTGTTGCCTTCAATTTGGGGCATTTAGATCTAGGTCATCGATTGTCACTCCTTATCAAATGAAAAAATACTAGTTTTTCTTCTTCATAGTGGCTATGGTTAAATGGGTTAGTGGTCACAGAATGTCAAGCTTCCCCAAAGACCCCTCTATCAATAAGCGATGCCTACATATCCAATACTCTGAAGAGGGCCTCAAACTTATATAGTTCTCCTTACCTATTGGCCTATGTGTGTATCATGTAATGTGTGCTAAGTAAGTACATAGAGTGACCTAATTTTTAACTTGTAAAATGTGGCTAATGGGATGCTCCTTCAGTACTTCAAATCTATAGATGTGTTTTACCTATGACTGATATGGAAATATGAGAAAATAAGGAAGTTTTACTCACTTGAGTTTTTGATTGAATGCCTTTGATAAGTTACCTTGTGAGTAGGTAAGAAGTTGTTAGGTGAGGAATGAATGAGGATTGATCATGTATTTATACCAATCCCTTTGGAGAATATCTCACATTAAAGTATTTAGGTTAACTATAGGTATACATTATATTTGAAAATTAGATGACTTTAAGTTATTAGATACTTACATTGGGGTAGGACACTTACATCGACATAGGTGTTTGAATAGGGCACAAGTGTCTAGGAAACTAGAAAATAGGCAAAGGAACAAAACTTGTAGATATAGATGATAGATAGGTTTATAACATTATGAACATGATAAAAGGTTTGAGTCATCAAAATGACATTGTTCAGACTAAAAGATAAGAAATAATCATAAAAATATAGTGTATACAAACATTTCGGTAGTGATAAGGATTTAGAAGCTGAAGGTACATCCATAATATTTATTTTCCACGTATACAAGAATGAGGTGATATATAATTAAAAAATAATGTCTATAGGGAATGAAAGTTGTGAGTAACCTTTCCATGTATCATAGCTCCTCCCCCAAATAGCCATGGAACCTACCTAAAAGCGATGGTTTTTTACTTTCCTTGACATCTGACTAAACATTTAGTGGTATGTTAATGGAGTATGAAATGTTACACACATGTGTGTTTCCTATAATTGAATCCAAAATTGTGTTATTTTCCATTTTGTGTGCATGTTACTATTATTATGTCTTATATATGCATGGCATTTTTACATGGCTTTACATTTGATTCAACATTTATTGGTTTGTTCATGGTGACCATCAAGGTTTTTATTCACATAACACTAAATGTTATTATTTTGTATCAAACAATATAGTTTTCTGAAGTTTATGGCCATGTTGGAAGATGTTTTTCTCATCAATATGAAAGGAAGTTCCTTTGTGGATGGATTAAACATTACCCACCACTGAACCCACATCATTGGCCTATTTTGATTCCCATCTGAATCAAAATTTATTATTTTTTAATAGAATGCTTGAATGTTTTATGAATTCATGTCACTTTATGCTTCACATCTTTGTGCATATATTTTATCATTGGCTTATATTTTGTGAATTAAGGCATGAACCAAAATTAATATGGGTCATTGGTATAAAATGAAGGGTCATGCCAAAAGATAAGTGTGTCAGTAAGAGTGAAGATTTACTGGTATGTGGATATAATCTATGAAGATTTCATTTCCATATCAGTACATATTACTATCTATTAGCTAGATATTTTGTAGGCTAGCAAAAGATACCTAGGTAGTCATGGGATTAAATCTCCTTCATTTAAAGGTGGATCTCTCTATGCTTATGTTTATCTATTCTAACTATTCACACTTTTAGGTTTTTCAACTTATACAAATTATGCATAGGATATACACAAGTTATCTTATTTTTAGGTATTAATTTAATCATAAAGTTCATGAACCATAACATAATTATTTTGTAAAAAGTAAGCAGCTGATTTATAGATTATGTAAATAAGGTATTACAAAGTGGAGAATAAAATATGAACTAGAATCTATGAAAAAGAAAGAAATTGTACTTCACAACAAGTAGTTTTTGTAGAGCTTATTATTTTTGTACAAACATATAAACATACAAGATGTGATAATTATTTCAAGAAATGATGAATAATAATAATTTGAATTCACATTCAGATTGAATGATAACAAAAAATTTAAAATTTTACTCCTCATAGAATGCATTGAAAGATCTCCTTAGATGCAAAGTTCCTTAGAAACCAACTTTCTTCTTATTCACTTTGAATAAAATTCATACAAAAACATATAGAAATCTAAACACAAAGTTTCAGATTGCTTAGTCCTTTTTTGTATAACAGTTACAATTGCTTTTCCAAAATTACCATCCTTTTTAGAGTGGGACCTTATCCCATATTTATACCACTTTCAGATGTCAAATAGAATTAGAAAACAACTCCTTGAATTGTCCATGTGCTACGTTAAATTCTGAAAACCACTAGGAGACATCTTTCTTGAATTTCTCATGTGTGGCATGCAACGATTGGTAACATGTATCTCCCCTCGGTCTTATTATTTGGATCAAATACAACATCTTTTCATGCTACATAGATCTCACTTAATTAATTTGTTTTTACAAAATGACTTCAAGTAATGACATCTAGCCAAGTTACTTGAGTCTTTCACTTTATAAATCAACTTGATTTTACAAGTAATTTATTTGAGTGACATTAATTATAAAATAAATACTTAAAAAAAATTACTTCAAATACATTTTTCAAATTGTTTAAGAAAATAGAAGAAGTTGAGGAGAGAAGTAATAGAAATCACTCTAATTCATGAGCCTCTATTCTGCACTTTTTCCTATAGTTGATGTGTTGTGACAACATAAACTGAATGGATACATCATCTGACTTAGCAACTAATTTCCTTTCTATTTCAAATTTTAGAAACTCATTTTATAGATTCTTATAATAACCTTTCACCTTCTCAAAATTAGGTTCTAGCCTTTTGACTTGCTGATGACTTTTCATTAACTTCTTTATTGATTTTGTTGTGAATAGAGTCATGGCATCTTTAATTACTTGAATTATTGAAGTAATTTTTCATGTGTCCTTGACGGTTCATCTGACCAAACATTCATCATATAGAAGATATAATCCTCCAGACCTATTTTCACATTGCGAGCATCTTCTTCCAAAGTCTTCATTTCTTTAAGCATTGCTCCAAAAATATGCATGCAAAAAGATATGATGTGTTATTCTTGTTTTTATTTCATCATTGATCCCTCTGGAACAATATTTTATTCAATCAAATTATTTTAACTTAAAGTATTTTTCATTGAAGGCTATTTTTTTGCAATTTAGATATTCCATTTTCACTTTCAATCTCCTTCATCATTGTTTTTAACTATGCCAATTTATTATTAATATCAACTAAATTGCCTAGAACCTTATGAAACCATTTTTGTGCAGTTTGTATCATTTTTTCTATCCATTCATCAACTGCTTTGGCCTTATCACCAATTTCTTCTACCAAAATTATTATTTGATGATCAATTATATCTACTAAAAGTACTGACTGCTAGGGAGCAGATCTTGACACTTTGACAATTATTTCACACAACTTAGAAATTTACTCATCTACTTTGGCTTTATCAGCCTTTTTTTATCAAACCTATGAAAGAGGGTATTTATAAGAGTTTGTGTGTCTTGATTCAGGCCCTTTGTAGTGACTTCCCCAAGGGATACCTTTGTAATTGCCAAGTCTTCTTCAATGATTTCACTCTTATGCTTACCTTATGGAGGAACTAATATTTCTATAATTTTTTGACCTAAAGGCTCAATTATCAATTTCAAAGTCACTCTAGCAGTTTTGGGCTTTTAACCCTTATGATCAAGAATTTTTAGAAATTCCAAGTCTATTTCTTCCAAATTTATTTCTTACTTTGATTCAAGAGTTGTTTGTAATTCCAACCATGAGGAGAAATATATACTAGTGGAAGTAGTTGAATGTATCACCAATTATTGTTGATTATCTCCCACCTCTATCTCTTGAGTAGGAACTTCTCCTATATGAACAAAATTTCAAACTATTTGTTCATATTTCACTTTCTATGCTTGCTTATCAAAAGTTTTCTATTCTTTTTCTTCTCCAGTGGTTTTATTCTCAAGTTTAAGGATTATCTTTTGTTGTGATATCTCTTGAGATGATATCACCTCTCCAGTAGTTATTTTCTTTGGATATTCTTGGATAGTAACATGAGGAATGATGGGATGATCATCAGGAGGTAGAGGTGGAGCAGTGGTGGAGAAGATGGGGGAGGAGGAGGAAGAACATCAGTCTCTTTCTAAATATATTTATTAGGAGTTTTGATGCTAGAAAACTTTGGAGGTGACATGAGTGTGGTTGGATCTACATCTATCACTACTGGATGTATGTTCTTCACTAGTAATGAATATGAAAATGTGGCAGGTGTGGTAGAAATAGGAGTGGTAGGAGGAGTAGTGTTTATGAAAAAAACTAGAGGAGATGTAGAGGTAACTAGCTGAATTGGCACTTTTTCTTTTACCAGAGAATTTGTATCATCAACATTCTTATTTAATTTTAACCTCTTCTTTAGTTCTTGACTACCTTCTCCTTGCATCTCTTTCTTTTTATGATTTACTTGGCCAATTTTTTTAGTTACTAACTCCTTCATATAGTATCCCTTACTAAGAATCCATGTTAAATTCATAACGAGAACCATTGAAGTCCTCTTAGTAAAAGTCTTTCCCTGATTCTTCTTGTAATCAATTTTTAGGAGTGGAGCATTATCTCCTTCCATTGCATGGTAAGAATCAAGAATTACTTGTCTATCATCTTCCATGTCTTCAAAAATTGTAGCTAAATCAAAAGACAAAATTTTCTTAACATTCATCCTACTATTATCTCTTCTTCTTACTTCAAATTTATCTCTACAATCAATCCAAAAGTCTTATAGGGTAGGTATATGCATATATTCCAGGGAAACTGTGCTTTTTGCTATGCCTCTGTAATCAAAATTTGCTCTAGCCTCAAAATTTGATTGATTATAGTTATGATACATCTCTATTTTTACATTTTTGGCCTTATAAATGCTTGCACAATGATATTAGCCAATAACAATAGGAAAACCAACTAAAGAATGGTGTACTTTTAATTGAAGGTCATGTAATTCCACTAGCTATCTACATAGTTCCATTAGAATACATTTATCACTAGGGTACCTTAGCAATTTTACTAGTGTCCCTATGAAACCACCAACTCTGATGTATGTGAAATTCATGAATTGAATAAAAATACATCCAAAATGGGAAACTACCTCCTAAGCTACATCAGATACTCTTTTGGCCTTCAAAACAACATTTAGTTTATAAATGACTTCATAGAAGAATGCATCATTTTCCATTTTATAGTGCTTGAAGTATTCAAAAAAAGTCAATTGAGGGTAGTACTCATAGATGGGATTAGTTGCCATCAACCCCTTTTTAGTCAACCTAGAAAAGACTCCATTAGATGCTACAACATACACTAAATATGAAGTCATTTTGAAATCAAGAGTCTGCAATACATTACTTAGTTGATTATCAATATTGTCACTTATCATCCTTGACCATTCAATCTTAGTAGAACTCTTAATGACATCAATAGCCCTTATGTAAGCATACATCCAAGTGAAAAATTTCTTGGCATTTTTCTCTCCATTGATTCCACATAATAACTGTGTGAGGTCATCAACTTATTGGACCAAGTCAAACCTCACTATTTGCCTTGGAAACCTTGAGGGATATTTTGGTTTCTTTAGATAAGTAGTATTCATTATCTTGATACAATTTATTGTCTTATTCTTCTAGATGTCTTCAGCTTTTTCATTGATAAGTCTAACACCTTAGGTCTTGCTGGGATCTTCAAACAATAGTCAAAATATTAAACATCTAATCTGACCACCATATTACCTACAATATCTTCTACTATTCTAGTGAGAAAATCATAATACTTAGCACATTTTATAACAAATTTAGGTAGTTGTGTAGAGCTTGGAAAAGCTACAGCTTACAGGATTTCACTATTTTTCATTGCTAACATGAGTGGTGTTTTGTTTATGGCTTTAGATCTTTCCAACAACTCAGTTATGAAAACATGTCCCATGTTAGTGACATTGATTTTTGACACTTTGGATGAAATGCAAGACTCAATGGGATATCCCTTGTATTCATACTTCATCCCTGCTTCTTTTGATTTCTCAACTTTCTATGCTTTAGTCTTTCCTTTCCTACTTGGCCCTAAAAATTCTTCAAGTGCAAGCTCAAACTTTTTCAATTAGGGATGCTTCTTCTTCTATTTCTAACATTTGTTGTGACTAATATTGGAAAGACTTGGTAAATATTATTTAAAACTCAATAATTGTTCATGTTGGTTTTTAGAAAAGGTTAAACAACTGAGTTAAGTTATTATCTTATGTAAAAATCCTAAGAAAGCTTCAGGTATTAGGAAATTGTAGTAGTAGTAAACATTTTAAACTCCAAGAAACTCATTATAAGTAACAAGATGTTACAATACTAGGAAGGTCTGGGTATTTCTTAAGTCTTTAGGGTTGAAGACTCCAAGTAAGTGAAAAGCATTTACAACTCTGGGTTTCTTTGGGTAAGTTACTAGAGTTAGAAAACCTGATGAAGTAGAATAAATAGGTGGTCAGGAATCTAGATAAGTAGTCAGTATTTGAAAACCTGAGTAGGTAATGCCCCTCGCGAACTCATGTAACATGAGACTAGTTGTTCAGGTTTAGGATTTTGAGTAAGTAATAAGTCATGAAGAGTCTGGGTAGATATTTTAGGTCAATTGCTAGGTATTTATAAAAAGATTCTGTATTTTGAGATTTTATTTGAGATTTTCATATGCAAAGTATTTTTGAAGATTTTACAAGGTTTTAATAACACTATGCATGCAAAAATGACATTTACAATTACAAGCAAAATAAGAAATGACAGGAAAAATTTCAAAACGATGCATGAAATTTTACTAGAAAAAAATGAGATATATAACTAGATTGAGATCATGAAACTGAAGGGGAAACAGACTAAATACCTTAACTGCAAATGGGTTGTGAATATTTTTCACCAAAATCACTCTAAAAGCTCAAATATGTCACTTAGGATTCATAGGGGTAGCAACTAGGTTATAAAATTTGAAAGCCAAGTAGGAAATGAGGTGGACTTTTTAATAATTATATTAACCTATGAATTAATGACAACTAAGTGACAAATGTGAGGGTATCCATGTAAGCATTTTTCCAACTATCAAGTTTCATGAATTACTTCACTTAATTTGGTCTACAAAGTTAAGTAACTCTATAACCCCAATTTGGTCTAAGCTTATGAAGACTTTGGGCTTATGAACCTTTATTGTTTTTAATTATGATTTAATCAAGTGAAGTAATGTAACTTCAGAACCTTGGATTATTTTAATTAGTGTTTTACGGGTTTACAAATCTACTTTACTCACCTTTTATGATTTTAAGAAGTAAAGTCATTTCAAAATTCTAATTTAATCTGGATGGTGAAACTCAGGTTTGTGATGACAACTTACTTCACCTTTTTGAATAATTAAAGTAATCTGGAGAACCTGAGTTGGCCTAGAAATGAGCCCAAACACTTAGTTTTTTAAATTTCTTGAAAAGATGGACAAATGGATTTTATGATAATGACCCACGTAGATAATTTCTAACCTTCTAGAGCAATTTGAAGCACAATTAGTAACAAAATTGATTATAGTGAAAACTAATAATGTCTAAGTCTTATTCAAGAGACTGAGTTTTGACAAGGATAACAAACTCTCATAAGACAAAAGACAAAAATTTCAAAAGGGGTAACCCAAAAGTTTTAAGTATGAAATTTTGGGGGCATCACTATCTTTCTATAAAAATTAATGATTGCATTAGCACACCAATAAGTGTTGAGTCAGAGGTATAAAAAAAATTCCTTTTGTGGATTCATGTTCTTTTTGTATGTTGTTGATAAATTATTAAATATTTTATGCTATGTGGATGGAAACCATGAAAGCTATTTATATGTTACTGTGAATTATTGTTGTTGTGTTATTCATTAACATGTTCAAAATCACAAATATTATTTACCATAAGTGTTGTTCATATGTTTTACGCTCACGTTAATGGAAGAGTGAATATTTATTAGAATGTGGATGGAATCCCTGAAGGTTTTCATTCATATACTAATAAATGTTATTTTCTTTGTAAAAAATTATGGTTTTCATTAACATACAAATAAATATTATTAATATGGGTCATAAATATGCAATTAATGGCTATTTACTAGTATGTGGATGAAATCCCAATTTTTTTTTTTCACATACCTGTAAATGTTACTGTATTTCTATAAAAAATTAGAATTTCATTAACATACCACTAAATGTTGAGTTAGATGTATTGAAAACTAAATCCTATTGTGAAATCTTATTATTGTGTTACAAATATGTTGTTTGATATTCATTTTCATTTTACATTATGTTGATGTCTCATTTTTATTCTGTTGTGTTTTTTATATGTTGCAAAGACATGTTGTTGATAGCTTTACCATTATATTGTCAATGTGGATGATAACTTTTCCATTCTATCATCAATTGTTATATTCGTGCATTCTAGTTTTTTATAGATATTGAATTGTTGTAGAGGGTGTATGTTTGATGGGCTACTCAATTTTAAATTTTTAACATACATTGTGTTTTTTGACATTTTTTATGTTTATAGAGATTTACTTTTTTCCCATTGTGTTTCTTAACACAATATATATTTGTGAAGTTTTAAATGATCGTACTTTTTTTCAAAGTTTGTAATGCATAATTCTATATTAATTTCATTGTTTATATGTATTGTTGATGTTTGTTATTTATGGGCAATGATGCCATATTTCAAATTCAAGAGCGGAGAACAATTTCTAGGTGAAATCTTTTAAACTTTCATTAAGCTTTTGATCCATTTCTAGGTTGGATGGTAGATATAAAAGAAAATTAGCTACATTACATAATCAAACTAAATACATATATACTTGCATTACATTTCTTGATACATTTCAGTACATTAGATATCAAACTAAATACATTTGATTTTGTTTATAATTTTTTGATGTTCCCTTTTGAATGAGGCAAGATTTTGTTCCCCCTTCCTTACCCATTCTATTTAAGTTTCTTATGTAGGCAGAATCAAACCATCTTGGTTGAAACTAAATGTTACATTTATAGCCTATTGAGACATTTGCTAAATTTACATTTATATTTCCTATTTGACATACAACACCTTCAACATTTATAGCGATTGCTCTACTTCGTTAACATCTTCATCAACAACTTCAAGAAATTTGACTGCTCTATTCTTCATTGTTACATCAAAGGTGGCAAAATTGATATGTGCCCTTCATTTCCATAACATTCTCGAATTACCTATCCCTTCTACCATTCTCTTTATTTTGGTCTTTTTCTTTTCTTTGTTTGTGTCTTCTCCTACACCTTTTTTGTATTTGATTCTTTTTTTGATGTTACCTTTTGATTGAGGCTAAGATTTGGTGTTCCCCCCTCAACCGTTCTACTCAACATTATTTTATTATTGCAACGGCTTACTCTTATTTTTTAATATTTTCATCGATGACTTTAAGAAATTTCACACCTCTATTCTTCATTGTTTCATGTGGTCATCTTCTAATAAATTGTGACTTCTTCGCATTCCTCATTGTGAACTATAACAATCAACAAACTATACAATTAATTGAGAATAGAAAAGAAAACATATCAACACCAAGCACAAGAAAAAATATTTGTAATATTGAAAATGTGAATGAATAAGACAACATGACATTAAAATAATTTTCTTAATGTAAAATAACATGATTTCACAGAAGGATTTTGTTTGATACATCTGACTCAACATTTACTGGTATGTTAATGAAATTCTTAACTTTGATAGAAAAATAGTAACATTTACTAGTATGTGAATAGAAATATTTTTGGCTTCCATCCACATATTAGTAAATATTTAATCTTGCGAACACAGTTATCTTTTAACATGACCCTTCATTTTATATTAATGACATATTAATTTCATTTTGTGCCTTACTAGTCAAAATTATAAGACAATGATATAATAATGTGTTTGTTTTAAAAATATTATTGGTTAAAATTTTAAAGCAAGTGATTTAAGTATGCATTCATAGGTGTACCCACCAGATTGGCTAAAGGAGGGAGCAAAAAACCATGGCCTTACTTCGCCAACTCTTATGCATGATAGATATAATACATACACCAACATAATGCGTAAAATAGTAATACATGACTCAAAAAAATAACAGATACAAAAATAATTACTTTCCTTGACATGTGAATAAAAACTTTAATATTGATACAAAGACAATGACTTTTACTTCTATTTGAATGAAAGCCTTCAGGGCTTCCATCCACATACCAATAAATGTTAAGTCTTCTATCCACATAGCAATTTTGTTTAATAAAAAGATGGTAACATTTAGTGGTATGTGATTGAAAACCTCCAGTGCTTCTACTAGAATACCAACAAATGTTGAGTTGGATATGAATGAAAACATGGGTTTAAGTACAAGAAATGTTTCATCCCTCCAACATGGTGAACGAGTAGAAGATTGTGCACATGGTGGCATTAACATGTCACATTAATGGAAAAAATGACTAGCAATTCTTTTTTGAAAATTTTAAATGTCTTAATGAGAATATTTGCTTGTTGAATAGAAGAAGCAATCAAATTCACCCTATATTAAAGGAGTTTCAAAATAATGTCCATTATTATGGGGTGACTTTGAATGTTCCTGGTAATAATTGAAAACCTTCAAGGCTTCCACCAACATACTGGTGATTGTTCAGTCTTTCAATCAATGTTGTGCTAGGAAATAGAAATGCAACATAGATATGAAACACACAATGACATGATTTCTAAAAACTTTCAATGCTTCCATTAAAATACCAATAAATTTAGATTTAATTGGAAATGAAAAGAGATGAACAATGTTGGTTTAGTTGTGGGTAACATTTCATCCCTCTAACATGGAACTTCTTTGCATATTAATGAGCCAAGCATCTTCCAACATGGCCACCAACCTCAAAAAACTATCTTGGTTGATACAAAAATAATAACATTTATTGCCCTATGAATGAATATCTTGATGACATGAATGAATACCTTTATTGCTCTATAAATAAATGAACACCATCAATATAGAAGGAAAAATAATAATAATAGGCACGTGAAATGGAACAAAAAAAACATATTTATGGTTTCAATTATAGGAAACCTGTGTGTAACATTTCAACACTCCAATAACATGCCAGTAATGTTTAGTCCAGTGTGAAGGCACACACAAAAAAAGAAACATAGAAGACATTGTAACAATAATTTTCATCTCTCCTTTTTGTTGACAAAAAATCCTCTATGAAAAATTGAATGCTTGAGAACTTTTAGGTAGGTTCCATGGTCATTTGTGGGGAGGAGGTACACAAAAATGCAGGTAGAGACGTTTATTTCTTGAGGGATATATGGAGTCCTTACTTGGAACGTGATTCTTTGAATTACTTAACCGTGCTTGAATGAGACTCTCCAAATCAAACATTTATTGGTCTTCAATTTTTTGTCATTTATAGATAGATTGTATGTTAAAAACCAAATTTGAATTTTGAGTTTTGAATGGCTTGCGAATGGTGAGACTTATATTATATTGTATTTGCATTCATTTTTGTAGGTAAGACGTATTAAAAGACGTAGGTGGAGTCAGATGTGGGAGTCAAATGTTTGAATTTTGAATAAGATAGAATATAATAAAATGTAAGTGAATCAATTAAAATATTATATAACTCTAGATGTTTTATATTTTATCTTATATAACTTACAATCATGAATCCTTTTTTTTAAAGTTGGTGTTTTTTAAAGTATTCACACATTTAAAATATTAACAAATGATGTAACTTTTTTAAAAGTATATACATAATTGTTAAAAAGATATTTGTATTTATGAATATGATATTCACTAAAATGAATATGGTATTCATTTTTATGAATATCATATTTATTTTTTACAATATGATACACATTTTATTTTTATAATTGCAATACAAACTTATTTTAGATTGAAAGAGTTCACAACACTCTTCAATCAAGATATCTCCAATACATCATTACCACAATCAAGATTACTTCAACATACACACAAAAAATAAATCAACTGCGAACAAAATCAATCTTTATTGAGAAAAAATATGATTAATACAATGAAGAATACTTGTTTAAATAGATAAAAAAACAACAAAAAACAAACCTAACTAAACAATATGGAATAAATCCCCACATAAAACAAAACTTAAAAAAAAAAAATGAAAAACCTAACTACAAGCTAACAAACATGAAAAATATACTCTAATATAAATATCTTCTACGTATAATTTTATATAAAAATTTATATTTTTAATATTATCTATTTAAAAAATAAAAAACTTCTATAAAATATTTAAATAATTTTTTTAAAATTACACAAATCATAATAATAAATCTTAATAATATATTATAAGAATAAAAATGAGCTACAACCACAAGTCAAACTATAAAACCCTATCCAATGAATGATCCCTTCCCCTACCAATAAAATAAAAAGGAAAACATAAATATTGATGGGCTCCGTGATTTTTGTCATATTGTTTTGCAAGTTGTACAACTTTTTGTATTGAATAATATTCAACGATGTGCAGCAAAGTGGAGGCCCCACACATGTTTGTTTATTTATTTATGCCATTTTTTGTTTATTTAATTTTATTGAAAACATGTTTATATGGTACACACATTTGTTGTCGGCTTGTTTACTTAGTTAACATCCCACGTTATAAAAGACGAACCATTTTACAAGCAATCTGCAGACCCCCCACACAATGTCGTTTTGCTTTTTATTTAAAAAGCTCTCGTTGTTTTACTCGCGAGGGTAAAATTTTGATTATTAACAAGGGTGGTATTATAGATTCTGAACGAACTTAATAATAATTATTGAAGAAAAAATAATTAGATAACAAGAGTTTTTTTAAAGTTTAATTTTATTTTGTTAAATTTTTTATTTTTTATTATGTCATGAGTTGTGGTGGTAGATTGTGATGGTTGCGAGATGTTAATAATAAATGATCATTTTTTTTGATTGTATGTTCAAAGATATTATATAAAATCATTATAGAATGTTGGTATTTTTGTTTATATTTCAAAAAATAAACATATAATAAATTTATAATGTTAAGTAAGCATACATCTAAATCAGTGAGCTCCTTTGGCTAAGTAATCATGAGTAAAGGGCATCTGTGTTGTCAAAATCATCCATGACACACTTTTAACCTTAACCGCTTGATTCTCCATGTCGAGTATCTAGAGGGATTTATACCTTGGTAGATGGATATAAGCAACCATCATCCTCACTAGTTGGACTACAACCCCTTCGATAATGGTCAAATTTAAATTTGAAGTCCATTTGATTATCATAAGGAATTTCAATTTTAAACTATTTGATTGTTATATAGAAGTTTTTTCCTTTTTTAGAAAAGTTAATAGAAAAATTGTAGCATCTAGGGCCGATGGAGTTTGGAGCCCTTTTTGCCTTGAAAATATTTTTGACCCTGACATGATAGTGCAATTACGTTGAGGCCATATATCATTAATTAATGGAGAAAGTAATAAAATCATTAATCAATGTGGTATGTGACAAATTCAAGATAACAACTTCGAGATTGAGATATTTTGGCAATTTTCAGATAAATGTATTTAAGACATCTATACTTCTTCTATATATCTCCTATTTTATTTTGTTCATCCTCTTTTTTATCCTTATCTCGTGCTTTAGAGACGTTTTAAGTTGTGTATCCATATACACCTCTTTCCTAATTTTTAAGTCCTAGTGGTCGGAAGTGGATCAAAATATTAATATTGTTTGATTTGAATTCAAATATTGCTTATAAATAGATAAACATTTTCGTTCATTTAGACACATAGTATCCAACACTTTTTCATTGAGAATCGATTAAGAACTTATAGGCATTCTAAGAGATCAAGAAATCATTAGAACAATTATCATTCTCTGAAGCTAGTATTTCATGTGTAACACTTTTGGCACATAACATAGGGTTTTTTGTATATGACTTGAATTGTTTTTAATTATGCAATTTATTATTTTTGACATATTATGTATTGTTTATGAGTGTGATAATTAAACAACATTTTAAAAACTATCTAACCCACAATATAGGCCCCAAAACAATCATTGTTTTTCTTTAGTTTTAGATATGACTACCAATTTAGATCAAGGCAAAGAAAATATGTTTTGCATATTATAGATGTCATAGTGTAAAGACAAAAGCGAGGAAATTAAATTTCAAGCTTGTATTTTATCCATAAATTTGATTTCGAGCTTGTTTGTTATTTGTCATAACTACGATGCTTTATACATGCTTGGAGTGCCACAACACTATAGACATCTATTTGTGATCACTTCCAATTTTAGGTTATAGTTGTCTTGATTCTTGTTATACATTTCTAAGTTCAAATTTTAATACCAAGTTATCTATAACATTCCATATCAAATTCAAGGTAGAAAGGAATTAGACATGTTTAGATAGAATCAAATATTCTTGGCACATAAGAGTTACAATGCGAGATTTAAAGGTGGAAACATGAAGGATTAAAGCAAGTGCACAAAAATTAAAAGCCATATTTTAATTATTGAAATATTGTAGGGAACAACACTGGCAATTTTAGTATGAACTAGAGTGTCATCAAAACTATTGACAACAATTTCATATCAAATAAAAAAATTCTAAATGAATTCATTTGGAATATACATTTTTGAATATATATTTTGATAATTATCAATAAATTGTAATTTAAAATAATTAGGCCTCTAAATCTTATATAAATATTTTACATCTTATTTTAAAAATATCAATTAAACATTATTACTATTATATATGTATTATATTTTTTTCCACACATAATTATAAATAATGATGTTACTTAAGTTGCCTTTTTAAATATAATCTATTTATTTCTAATATAATAAATTATATTCTTGTCCTTATAACGGTTGTTGGGTCAATTCAAGTTAACGAGATTTTTTTAGTAAAGATTTGAAGTTTTTAGAGTATATAATATGAGGAGAAAGATTTTGGTAGAACGTTTAATCTATTTTATATATATTAAAAATTAAATTTGGAAGAGTAAGGCTAAAACCTAACCACTTTACAACTCATATGCTATATAATTGACAATGTTTGGATAACAATAATGAATATTTTATTCTATAGTCAAAGTGCAATAATAGATGAGTAAATAAACTAATTTATATACATCCGTGCTTCAAACCTAACTCGGAATTGACTTCAACTTACAAATAAAACACAAAAGTAAGGCTTAAATGATTATTTTTTCGGCTTATTTGGAGGACTGGGAAATACTTTCCCTCGCTTTAAAGTTTTATTTCAAAGGATAAAGTGAGCAAATCGCACGTGAATAATTTTTACGGAGTTTATCATTACAAAACTTTATAAAAATTATAACGGGGGACCATTTTGTTGATTCTACTTATTTCACTTTGATTAATTTGTGAGTTAGGTACCATTTTCTGAATTAATCATCGTCTTTATCAATGGGTAGTCTCCATTGCAACAACATGTCAAAATGTAACCTATAGGCTACAACATAGAAGGGAAGTGGAGAATGTTGACTCTCAATTTTAAGTTAAGTATATTAGTGCATGTGCGGAAGGACATATATAACAATGCATAAGGGAGGTTTTTAGGAGGGATTAAGGGGAGATTTTGACACACCTTATAATAGAAACATGTTCCAATACAGTTAAGCATAGACTTCGGGTATCCCTTATGTGTGGAAGGTGGAGTGTTATTTAATGAAGATCTCAACGTGTACAAAGCGGAATGATAAGGATATGTGATACACGAAAGTACTCAAATGAAAAAGTTGATTAGTGCAAAGCTTAAACACACAAATCACAACTATTCTTAGAAAGTTGTTGAGATAATGTAGCTTACGAGTTGCCATGTACAGGGAAGCAAAGGGAAGCAATTCATGTGTCCATAAAAGATCACCTTGCCTCTTGTATTAGGGTTCAAAACTCTTGGGACATAGACTTTATTATTGTTGCATTCTAATGTATAGTTGTGTTCATGACAGAGTTGTCATTGTTGGAGCTTAGAGTAAAGATGCCATAGTTGGTATATGCAAGTTATTATGAATAAATATAAGTTGTAATGGGTATGATTTTTTCCATCTAACGGATTTCTATGAATAGTATGATCAATTTATATGCAAAATTGAAATGTTGCCATTTAGATTACATTTTATCAACTAATAAAATGTGCCTTGATATTCTCTCTTTGTGCCTCGAGTGAGCACTCAAGTCATATTTGAGTGATATGCCAACATCGTTAGCTTGTCTTATTTATTGGGTTCATGTTAGCGGCATAGGACTATTGGGAATGAGCTAACAAAACACCAACATTTCAATTTCATTGCTGGATCATTGAATTAGTTGATGAATATTGCTGGAAGGATCTCCTTGGAAATATTTGAGAGATGGTTCGTGGATTAGGAGTTTGAGTTTGTAAAAATCCAACCAAGTAAACGGTATTTGAGACCTAAGAAGCAGGTAAGAAAACACTTGTATGATCCTTGGTATGAGATTGATTGTGTCGAACTACTTAAACATTTGCATGCATGGCTAACCGCATATGTTGTGGGGCATAGTAGAAATTTTATAAGAAGATATGTGTGGATAGACACACATATTAAGCAAATGAAGTTTAAATGAGAGTTGTAGATGTGTGATGGATATGTGTGTTTGGTAGCTACCTGTTAGAGTTTTCAATAGCTACATGTTGGTGCCCATATTAATTTTTGCAGGAGCCCAAAGGGTCGTATGTAACACAATTAACCCTATAGATCAAAAAGCTCATGGTGGATTGGGGAATTGGAATTATAAGTATGGAGAGTTAAAAACCTCTCGTGCATGGGCTAAGTGTATGGTATAATGAAAGGGGAAGGTGAGATTGCATGTTAAACCAACAAAGGTAGAATGCCAAGAGACTTCAAAATAATGGAAAACCAAGATGATTGGGAGATGAGGAGGTATGAATATGATGAAGGTAGTTAGATGGTGATATCCACCATGACCCCAAGGAGGAATAGGGATCCATGTTAGTAGGATGCTGTGAGGACCCACTTAAAACAGGAAAGGCACAAGACCATATCCCATGTAGAGGAAAAATATTCCATAGAATGAGAGGAGACACACATACCAGAGTAAGAAATCAATCCTCTAGTGGAAGGACTATCTGAAGGGGTTGTTTTGGATCCATTGGGTGTGAACCAAACATAAGTAGGAAGAACACCAACCCCTAATATAATTGAATCATTAGCCTACAAACATTTTAATCAAGAGGAAGAGAACTTTGGTGAAAGTGTGGAATTTCAAGGGATAGGCGAGTTTAGGAGACAAGTAGCTCAACAATGGATCTCGAAGCAAATCATACGTTACAAACCAATAGAACCAATGGATAAAATGTGTATTAGACTATCTACTCTAGTCATGTTGGACATGCCAAATATAGGTGGAAGTAGTCCTGTTGTGCAAGTTAACACCACTATATAAAGTCCTATAATGGACAATGACAAATGCTACCCCACTAATTACCTTGGACACGAGTATTAAATTACTACACAAACTAGCTCAAAGGATAGAAGATCAACACTTTCACCACCGACCAGTGGATATGTAAGCACTTCATGATAAATCAACCCACAAGGAAGTAACATAAGAGTGAATATCTAGGTAAGGAGTAACTCATAAGCTACGCCAACCATTCCCCAACAAAATTTCATTTATGAAATGTCTATGAAACTACCATAATACATGTGTTGAGAATGTTGTTGAACATACATGCATAAGTGTGAAATTATTTGGAATGTTAAGGAAATCACAATCCTTAATTACAAGGAAAGCTAGTTTTACACCACTCTTCTTGATCACATGCATACTTTGTATTATAAATATGTCTTTTACTTATTTTCGATCAATGTGATCTAAATAAAGTAAAACTAGGATAAATTCATATTACTTAAATATAACAACAACACTCTAATCTATATTGATATATGGATAGACTCACATTGCACCTTGAAAATTATAAATTGATAAAGGATTAAGAGAGATATATACTTAGCTTATTTTTAATTTTTTTGCTCATAAAAAATACTCTGTGTTTGATTTGTCACTACTCATATCGGTAGATTGTAGCTCAAACCTTGTCTGGATGCTGTTGGTAATAGTGAGATCCTTGTGGTAGCTAGTATTGGCCTAACTCTACTGATAGTGTCCTTTCAGTCAATGCAGGTTTATGACTCCTCACGTCACCATGACTATACCTATAGATGTTTCATGTGCAAGCACTTACCTTCAGTCTAATGCATTGATCCTTATTTTCCATTTCCTTCCTTTAAAAGCTTTAACTCACTTTTGACTACAAGATGACCCTTGAAAAAAAGGGCTAGTATGTTGGGATGCAAAACCCAAACCATTTCCTATTGAGTGATTAAATGTCACCTACATTCTAATACTGCAAAGATGGATCAAATTGTATGTAATTCTCCCATTTAGGTGTGTGCATGTGTTTTATCAAAATTTGGGAATTAAGAGAGATTAAATAATAATTAGAAAAATTTCTATTTAAAATCAAAACAATACAAATATGAAATAAATGACACAAAATAATTTGGAACTTGATAAATTTAGAAGTATGCTAAAAAGGGAAAATGCTAGAAAGAAATAACTTAGCTCAAAAATAAGAATGTAGGATTGTAAGTGTAACTGTGAAATTGACTACGTGACTATGTAATGACACTGTAAATTATGAAAACTATTTTTCTTAGATCTGTGACAAGGCCACTGGCATTGGATAGGGGTGGTCTGCATTGGTTTCCTTCAAGTGCACTGGCATCTTGTGAGGTTTGCTCCCTATAATTAATATGATAGATTTTCTTCCCCTGTATGTTATATATGATTGTGCGAGAGCTCTCCATGATTTTAAGAAACCATTATGTACCTTCTTCTTCACTTATAACCCTAGCTCAATAAACCATGAAGGATAAATAAAATAAAATAGAAAAAAATGGTTAGTGGTTGAGGTTGTGCTAGACTTAACACCCCTTGTGTTGAGCACTAATTACATACCAATAATATGAAGAGGGATCAAAATCCATTTAGTTCTCCCATGTTATGGTGGTGTGTGTGAAATACTGATAAAATTTTCCATATGCTAGTGAAATCCTAGTGTGATTAAGTGTTTTGATAGTAACCTGTGACCTTGGAGGTGTATGCAGACTTAACTCAGGGTTACTAGGGCTATGTGAACTATGTATTAGAAAAAATAGGTGCTTTTATCTCAATGTTAATTTATATTTTTTGGTGATTTTAAATCATATGAGCCTCTAGTGGATAAGGGCTTGAAAATGTAGATTTATAGTGATATTTATATAATTCCTTTGGATGGGACTCATGAAACATACATAATGGCCCATTACGTGATTTTGAATTTGAGCACAAATTCATTATTTGGTGGGAGGACATGGCTATTGGAATTATTTAGAACTGGTGAGTGAGATATTCCAAATAGGGTGGCCTTATCTAGAGAGAAAAGACAACTAAACTAAAAGTGTGGATTAGTTTAAAAGTGATTTTAGGCTTTCTAGAATGTGGAATAGGAAAATCAAAATAATAATTTACTTAAGATGTAATGATCATCCACATAAAATTTAGGTAAGGGTGGTCAAGGATCAAGAAATTGGCCTGAGTTAAGTGTGTTTGAGAAGATGGTCACAAGTGCATTGTTTCACATTAAATGTTAATTTATGTGTCTACACTATGCAACATCATGATCAATCTAGAGTACAACGTAATGTTTGGACTTCAACGCATTGCACCATGTAACTTTGTCCTATATGTGTATTTATAATTGGTTCTAGGATTGATATTATGAGGGGTTTTTAGACATGTATGACCTTATGATAATGTATCAAGATAGTGCTAACTGATTTCTCAATTTAATTTCCAAGTAGTGATTAAGTTATCCAATTTTGACCAAGTGAGTGAAAACCTTAGGATTGATTTGTTATAGCTAAATATTTGATATTTATTATTATGACCATCCCATGAAATGTGTCTAGGCCAACCCAATGGATCCTTCCCAATTCTAAAAATAGTCATTAGATGATCCTAGCCACTAGTAGCCAAAGGCAAACATCTATGGTAACCACAACTATCTGACTATTGTTGGTAGTATCCTAGGAGCATAAATCAATGATCTGGAATATGGAAAAGGTATATTTGGGATTCTAGAATGTTATTTCAAAGATTAGAGTGATCTTAATTAAGTATATCTAAATATAAGGTTGTCCAAGACAATAAGTGGGTAGATGGATAGGGGAAAGTGTGCATAAGAGTCACATATGTAAACAATGTCAAGGTATGTCAATTTTGATGTTGTCAAGTGTCTAATAAAAAAATAGGCGTCTATAGATTTTCCCTTTTAATATAATATTGAAGATGCTAAATTAAATGGATAAAAGAAATAAACTGGTACCTATCATAATTGCACTTGGTGTTGATAAGTATGCCCCAAATGTCCCATTTTCTGCATGTGAAACCTACACAAAAACATGTATAAATCAATGTATTCTCAAGATAAACAATCTGAAATAATATAATATAGTCACTCAAATTTTTTCATGAATACTTGATAATGTTAGTTTTGAACCACTTATTATTTAATTGACTTGAGCACTTAATCTGAATCTATTTCACCACCTCATTCTATCATAAGTATTTCTATGGACCTATCCCTCTCTAAGTTGCTATTTCACACATACAAAAATGTTCTTAATCACTAAAAACCTCTCTAAGTATCTATATAGACATTCAAATTTATGAAATCAAGTGTCACCCTTTATAGGATATAATCAACCTATAAGAGATGGGACCAACTAGATGATACTATCCTTATGGGTCGATCCAATCTTCCTCTTTTAAAAAATAAATTTCAAAGTTAAACCCTCCCTTACAAGTTTGTCTATATTTTAAAAATAGGTAGAGTGAGGTTTACCTATTTTAGATTTATATAAAGGTAAATCTAGGTCATTTATTCTATTGTTTGGAAATTCTTATATTGAGGCACACTTACACTATTGCACACTAAACACAACTTCCCTATTCTTCACTAATTTGCTTCTATTAATTTGAAACATCCTTTAGACAAGTCCAGAGATTAATCTATCCATGTCAAAGAAAAATTTATCTAGTATTCAAGCCATCTCTATATGCATACATGTAGAAGAAGGAGCATAATAATAATAATAATAATAATAATAATAATAATAATAATAATAATAATAATAATAATAATAATAATCACTCTAAGTCAAAGAACTACATGGGATTGATTCTTTCTTTAGAGTATGGGATAAATAGGTGATAGTTAATCATCATGAAGGTGATTGGGATCAACTTAGCCTATTATATCCCCATTTTATCTTTACAAGTTTTCAGTGATTGCAATATCTATTAGGGTTTTAAATTTGAATAAGTCATTTATAGGTCATTCATGTATAGACAAAGGCCAAATTTTTGCATGTAGGTGTATTTCAAGAAGGCACAGGTGACTGTACCCTAATTTCCTTATTTTTTAGTAGAGGACAAAATTAACCAACATAAAATAACAGTGGTAAGCAATCCTATCCCATTCCCATCAATCTTAACCCAAATGTGTAATAGTTATAGTTTTTGCTGCATGCACACAATCATATTTGATTAATCATTTCCAATTATCTTTCAGTGCCAAATAGTTAGCTTACAAGAATAAAACAACTAATTCTTATTGTGTTGTTCATAGTTAGTTTATTTCATTCATTCATGCTTTGTCCATTTCAATACTTTAATTTTATTCTGTTAGTTTCAAGTTATTTTAAAACATTTTCTACCTTTCAATTTATTTTATCTTAATTAGAGTTAATATCCCAATTATTTTCAAATTTTGATAAAATATATTGGTGAACCCACACATATTATTCAATTATTGCTTCAAAATTTTTGTTTTAGGGTTTAGATAAATTCTTGAGCATCTAAAACTAAAATAAATTTATTTCAACCTTGGATATAATATATGACATGAAAAGAATATGATTTCAACCTTAGATATAATAACTGACACTTAAAACCACTTTATTTTGACCTCAAATATGATATGTGACACTGATAGAAATTTATTTTGATCTTGGATTTCAATAAAATTTCCTCATCTGCATACACAAAATTTTCATTCTTATTTTTCTAGTATTCCATTTTCAGTTATTGTATATAGATTTTTTTTCATGTTATTGTTCTATGCCATCTAAATTACCACCCTCCCTTATTCCTTTAAGGCACAATGTTAGGTTAAGTGGGGCCCATATTGAGCATACTCAAATATCCTTGACCATTGTTAAAATGGATTGATATAATGCACACAATGGTTCAACTTATTTTGATGAACAAATTGCTCATGAATATTTTCAAGAAGATAATAAAAATGAACAAGCTAATCAAGATGATTGTAATGCACAAGATAATCATGAAGGCACATATACAATCCATCTTAATGAATTAAGTGGAGTAGATCATGAACAAGTCCAACAATTATCCACATTTTGAAAAGGAATATATAAACTGCCATAAGATATAACCAAAATAATCCAAGTCCTCTTAGCCTATAAAAGTGCAAAATAAGCACATTTATTTTAATTTTAATGCACAACAAGAACTACTATTTCACATTATAAACCTTACCACAAGTGTTACTAACTCTATGGTTTGTATTTTTATTACATATAAAGCTTTACATTTTGGGGAAACATAAGTATTCCAACAAATATCCATGCCATGCCTAACCAAATGAATCATATGGGACATTTTATAACTATTCATATTACATCACTTACCTTTCCTACTATACAATCCCTTTTTGTAAATTATTTCAGTTTTGTATGCTATGATTTTATAGTTATAAAAATATATACCAAAATATATCCAATCAATGGATTCAAAATCTTTGAAACATAATATATTAGCATATGATATTGTATCATACCCTTAACCTATAGGATTTTTAGCTCCTAAGATTCCATTATATGAAGGTAAAGGAGATCCAGAATAACATGTTTGATATTTTCGTGCAACATGTTTGGAATGTGATTTGAATGACAAGTTGATAACCAAGTTGTTTCCAAGAAGCCTAATATATTATGCCTTGCACTAGTTTTATGATTTACCTATCTAATCAGTCAAAGTATTCATTCTATTAGTTGATCAATTTCTTAAGAATTATGCTATCAACATCGATGAAAATATTTATTATGTGCATATTTCTAAACTTAAGCAATGAACTAATGAGCCTACCAATTATTATGTATTTAATTACAAGACCATGCTTACCAAAATGACTAACACCTTGGAATATAATGAAATACAAGATATCTTCAAACTAAGTTTACTTTAAACTTTGCATGCATTAATCAATTTTAATAAATTCAAACCACTTGGGGAAATTTATCATACAATAATAAAAATATAAATAAAACCTCTCAGTTTAAATGAACTTAAATATACACCTACATCTACTTCAAATTCCATAACGAAGTTTCAAAGTAAACCATATTACAAATCCAAGACAACAGATACTAAAGTTGATGTAAATATCATATTCAATGATATATCTCAACCTTCCAATAAGATTATTTTATTAGAACGACCAAGAAGAAATTTTTATAGATTACCACAACTGCCTCATAAGTTGCTACAAAAATTATTAGATTACAATCTCATTACTCTACCTCCACCACTATAGTTTGACATGAGTGGACCTCAAATTAAATCATTTAATAGAAATGCATATTGTGATTACCATAGATGCAATGGTAATTATACTAGTCGATATTTCAATCTCAAACACCTTATTCACTATCTCATAGAGTAAAATAATACTGAATAGAATGAAAATGTGAAGTTAAATATTTCTAGTGAATCATTTACAAATCATTAGAAAAATAATGATAATTCAACATTTCATTATACATATAATGAAAAACCATCTCCTAAGTCATATGTTCATCCATTAAATGGAATTATTGGTACATTTGTTCAAACTTACCAACCACATCTTATGATCACTTTTTATGATAGTGTGATAGTGGATGATGACTTTGATTTTCATGTTTTATGTATACAAACATATATTTATCAACAACCCATTCAAAATGTACTAGTTAATAATAGAATCAAGTGAAAATGCATGTACAATAATATTACTCCATTCATTAGGTTACACACAACACAACATGTAAAAAAAATCTAAAAGTGTCATGAAATTTAATGGGAAATAATAATTTACTTTGTAACACATTGTATTACTTCCTCAAGTGGGTCCTACTATATTATCCACTTCTTTTTGAGTTCTACCAAAAAATAGGGTCTTTAACTTGATATTAGAATGCCCTTGGTTACAAAATCTTTGTGATGTATCTTATATGATACATAGATGCCTAAAGTATATTCATTGCAATAAAGTGGTCACATTTTCAAGAATTAGATATGAGTATCCTCTAAAATCTATGGTATGTCCTCCCCCCCATCCACCACTGTAGTTCATTGGTACATATATTCAAGAATAAATGAAATTCAAAATTAATGCACATATGCAAAAAATTTCTATGTATCTATTTCATAAAAAAAGTATAAGAGTCTCAAAAGAAACCAATGCAAAAGAAATTATCATATTAGAAAAAGGTGAAAAATTCACAAAGAACACCATCATATGAAACTTATTCTAAATTGGTGATACATACAAATCAACACATTATAAAAAAACATAGCATTTGGAACAATTTTGTACTACTCCCAATTAGATTTCAAACCATTCCATGCCTCTTAGAGCTACTCATCCCCACATAGTTACATGAGTAGTGATCCAGATAGTTTCATTACAACACATGATACATTTTATGATTCAGATTCATGCACATTTATCACTTTTCATCCAATAAATGAGACCCTTATACAACTTATCACAAATTATTATTATAACTCTCATCTTGATGGGATAATTGGTTAACACTTTATGATTTCAAACATTATTAAAAATTCAAATAATAAAAAAGAAAAAAAAATGTTTTTTCACATATCTTGATTACTTTATCATCCTATTCTTCCACTTCTTACATAAGTGATCATTTCATTAATCTTCTAGCCCTTCGATTTTTATTTATTTTTTGCTTCTTCACTTTTCTCTTTCACTTTCTAGATCTAAACAGTATAAAATAGTGACCTATGATGGGAATTTTTTTATTTAGCATGTTGTTTTCATAGTTTGAATAGAGCAAATTGCATTTTTATATCACAGACAATATCAACTAGAAACAATAAAGATCAAATTCCATTATTATTTTGAGTTAGTAGATTATGTCATATAGCATTTTGACACAACTAAGTAAAAAAATGAGCAAATAGAGCCTTAATATGTCCAATTTTTTATTATTATACAAAATTTAGTTTACATAACAATATTATTCATGTAAAATCTTTCCTTTGTGTGTTATATTGATTATACATGCAATTACATAATTTAAAAAGTGTACATTTGATGACATGAGGATGTACAATCATTTCTTCTACATACCTATTCATATATATAGTAGGGGCATACTGCTGATACATGGCCATAATATTATATTCAATGTATATTTTACATTAACATATGTTGTAGATTTTTCATATCCCTTTCCTCTCTTATACTTTTGAACCCATGGTTTCATTTACTAGTCTCTTTTGTTCTTGTTTAAAAATTTAAAAAGTAAAAAATAATTCAAATTTTTAAAAATACAAATACATTCAAAATATTCTAAAAAATTCAAAATCAAGACCTGAACATGAATAAACATCTATTTTACATCATTATCATATGTTATTTATTTTATGATTAGAATATAGCATAATATTTTACTACCACACATGAATTTGATTAGTATTTATGAGTGTTATGTAGGACATACAAATTTTACATGGGCTAAGATATTGGATTTTCCTTTACTTTAGGCTATTCCATACCGATGACATATTTTCCAAAAGTTACAATATTTACAAGTGTTATCATTCTATAACTCTTATACTATGTCGAGATTTATACTTATTTAAAAATGTCTTACTAACATCTCTATCCTATATTTGTGTACATGGATATGTTATTTTCAAGGATATGGTCACATTACATACACAGGGCATAAAATATATTTTTAGTTACATGCTCCATTAATTTTATTAATTATACATAGTACTTTAGAATTTTCTTGTCTATTGTGTGTGGCCTTCAGCCCTTGTGTGAAAAATTTATTGAGCATATATATGAGATCATAGTTTGGTATGTGCAACTTTTGAATATGTCTATTACTTTTGGCCCTTAGATCTATGTTTTGGGTGACATTTAGACATTTTATTATTTGAAACATTATAAATATCCTATGTATGTGGCCCTTGGATTTGTGTGTGCAATATTTTATTATGTGACATTTGAACATGTCCCTTGTATGCAACCTTTGGCCTTCTTATATGTTTGTTGAGATTTTTGAGTTTAATGGGTGAAATGATCCATATTATGCACTAGCTATCATGTACGCTTATATTCCAATTAACCCATGACATTCATTGATACATTTGTCTCAATTTGAAACTATAAGTCTTACCTCATATGTTACATATAATATTTGAATGATTCATATCTTACTATGAGGATATACATTTTTACATATGTTAATATTTTCAATGATTAGATTTTGATACACATGATACTATTAAATTTTATTTTGAGATTAGTGACTTTGAAGACACATTATTTAACCCTAAATTTTATATATATGGTGATATAAGGTTAAGAATATAAAAGTAGTTCAAGCATAAGGTTGATAAACTAATTTATAGAAGACCAATTAATTGAAAATTGAGATAAATGAAAATTTTAAATTATGATATTGAGATATGATAAATATAGAAAGTAATGAATTTAAAAGATGTTCAATTAATTATAATACTAAAGAGAAATGATACTTATCCAAGCTTAATATGTTCAAACATATCTAGATTAGAAATATGTGTAAAGTATGTGAAAGCAATATTTTGGATCAGTTATTAGATTCTATAAATTGTACTTCTATAATCGTGAACAATACCATCAAATTTGGCCACCATCATTAATGCTAGTGTTTGAATATAAAGTAGGTGTCTAAAACATAATAATGACTAGATCTAGATGTGACCAAATTTATTATTTTAGATTTTATGTCACCTTTTTACTAATGTACTCAAATTTGGGGTACAAGATCCCACTCTCCACTATTTGATCAAACCCTAACTCTTCACCCTTCTTCACCCTTGGAATAAAAATGCTAAAAATGGATTAATAGACTCATGATGTCTAACTGATCCCAAAGACCCCTCTATAAATGGGAAATTACCTATATAGCCAATACTCTAATGAGGACCTTATATTTATGTAGCTATCCCCTATGTGCAAGAAAGTGTGTGCACAAGGGTGAAATATACTATATGATGATGCATGCAATGATATAGCCTATAAATTGAAAAATATCACTCATGGGATGATATTTACATTCTTAAAACTTATAATATGACTACTCCTATGATTGATTTTAAATTAGGGACAAATAGGATAAAATAACTTGGTTATACAATTGATTGATTTAGGTTTAGTAGGTGTTTTCTTGATATTTTATAGATGAATAATGAGAAGGCTTAATTGTGTATTTATACCACACATTTTGAAAATATCTCATAGTAGGGTTTAATAAGTTAAATCATCTAACCCATAGGTTTCAAATAATTTTCAAATTGGATGAATTTTGGTAACTAGACACTAGATATAGGTCTAGACACTACCATTGGTAATAGTGTTACTATGTGGACAATAGTTTCCAAAAGGTAAGAAAATAGATATAGATCTAAAACTTAGTGAAGGATGTTTATCACACTTTAATATTTTTTTGGAGTACATGAGACCTAGGTCATCATAATGATATAGATTAGACTAAGAGATAAGCATTTAGGCATAGTGAGATGGTGAATGTGAGGCTTTTGGTAATAAGGAGGTCTAGAACTGAAGGGTAGAGCTATGATTGATATTTTTAAAATGTAAAAGACTAAGATGATATAATATTCAATTTTAGTATCCACACCCCCCACTTTTAATCTTGTAATGTATAAGGATAAAATTACCAGGTTAAAGAAAATAAATGCATACTTAGGTGTGTACAACACACCTTACCTTTAATTGACATCACTTTGAGTGATTTGTTGGTATATGACCTATAACCAAGAGCATGTTATAATATAAATCAATGCATATAATCTAAAATTTAAAATAATTGAAATGCTTGAAAAGAAAGAGAGCAAGGAAGGGGTACACATGTGTGTCGATGTAACCATGTTGCCTCTTGATGCTTTGACTTGGTAAAGATGCTTCCTTATGAAGCATTGGAGATTGAAGAGGTTTAGAATTAAAGCTTTGAAATTTGAAGAGGGATATTGGAAGGTAATATGCCTTAAATCTGGTATAAAGATGACTTATGACACAACCATTGAGATCATTTCTCAATTGCATAACTCAAGTGTGAATATATATATATATATATATATATATATATATATATATATATATATATATATATATATATATATGTATGTATGTATGTATGTATGTATGTATGTATGTATGTATGGATGGTGAATGTGAGTGATTTAATAAATTTATCCTATAAATATGGTGAGATTAGATGATTCAGTCACTCTAATCTATAAATATGATGAGTTTGAATAATTTAATTACTTCAACCTATAAAATGAATCAACTATTGCAATAGAAATTTTTTGATAACATTACATCTTGATGTAATTAGCATATCATGGTGAGTATTATAATTGGTACGTTTAATTTTTTTGGTGAAATAACATGGTATATGTACCTATAATATGTATGAGTTAGAGTATATGTTTCATAAATCTAAAAAACTTTGTTTCAAATCTATGCAAAATTGGTGAAATATATAGGATTCTAACTAAAGTGTATATCTGAATCATGGAGCTAAACTAGAATTTGTTAAAGTGTGGAGGTCGTGTATTTGTGATATGTCTCCCCTAAATTCCAAAGATATTGACTCAGTGTGTATTACATGCGTTTTTGACATGCCCCTACTAAAATATAAAAATTGTAAAAATGTGGAGGTCATGCTTCTATGACATTCCCCCATTGATATTGCCCCCATTTTTAGGTGAGGGAAATGTAATATATATTGGCACCAAGAATGGGAAGAATAACTCTAAAATTACATTATGAACATTGTATTTCACACAAAATTGATAAAGTATTATTTCAGGTTTTGATTTTACAAATACGGTGAAAAGCTATATAAACTTTTCATAGGGTGGTTACGAGACTGACTAATTCCTGTAAACCAACTAACAACTAACAAGACAAAGTAAATTAAACTAATAAATTTGGATCATAAATAATCCAGCAAACTCTCCCTTGATCTAAAGGGGTATAGAAAATGAAAGAACTAGATCAATGATTATGAAGTCATCAAATAAACTATGAAGTAATTGCAACTAGTGTAATGTACATCCTAGTACTAACCAAAATTGATGCCATCCCATACAAAATCCCACCCTACGAGTTATGGCATAAAAGGTTGATGAACATAATTAAGGCCTGTTCATCCTCCATGATATAATCATACCATACTATAGTAGAACATGATCAAAGCCTATCCAACTACATTGATCCACATAAGGCTCCACCCAAAATCCTATTAAGGTGACCAAATCATACTTTGTATAACACATCTTCCTGATGTCTAACAAACACTAATGATATTTGTTCAATACTACTAGTGATAATAAAACATATCACCTTGTACTATCATTCACAATTGACCAAAGACCAACCAAATTTTATATCTTCTCCCCTATTAGGTGAGAGGTGAGAAGCTAAGCAAAGAGAAAAATAAAAGAAAATAATTCTTTCTGCTCTATGTCATGAATATCAGGTATATAAAGCCAAAACTAAAACTTAAATAATCAAACTATTTCTACCAAAATTTTCATTCAAGCATTGAAGCAAAAAATTAAGTGAAAAGCTAACTAGAGAAGGGTAGTTATCCTCCAACCTCCAACAGATCCTCCAACCCCAGTGTGATATTTATATTTTATCAATCACAAGGATACTAATGGACCTATAAAGGATGAGATGGTCACTAAAAATATAGGAATGAGGTGAAATTATGAATTTTTTAATGTTGAAGGTGTCGATCTCCATCAAGAATGCACCTTTATACATCATTTTAATATATTTATCATAAAAATCATATATATAAGTATCAAATCACAAAATAAACTATTATATTATGCTTGGAATGTTTGAAAACCAATAAATAGATTGGTCATATGACCACCTTTAGATAACATGGTGACAGGTCTTAAAAACATATTACCAATCATGTAACTTACACCCTTGTATCGTTGATTCTCTTTACAAAGCATTAAAGTAAAAAAAATTGACTCAAAAAATGTTTTGAAGGAATTGAACTCTTGATCACTATTTGGAGAGTGCCTTACAAAAGAAGCTTGTCCAATTGTTCTATGAGAATTTAGATTACATACAGAAAAGATTTTATATTTAAGGCTAATTTTGATATGTGGAAAAACAAAAAAAAAAAAACTTTTCCATAAAAATGTTTTACGGTGAAAACAAGAAATGGTAAAAAATATCTCCTCCATTGAATTTCTAGTGGCCCCCAATAAGCCCTAATTTTTTCAAACTATATCATAACATTATACTTCATGAAAATAATAGTTTTCAAGGATTTTATTGAGCCATACTCATACCAGGGATGCCATGTTTGCCCATATATCTTCATAAATCCTTCCAAGTCCATACATATCCGTACAAGGCTGTACAAGTAATTTTTTTAAGTTTCAACTTTATAAATGAAAAAAATACATATAGATTAGTTATGGGATATATGAAATGATATGGTAGTTGTATAAGTTTATTTTCATGCCGTACAAGTCAAAATAAAAGTTTTAAAAACTTTCCAATTGTTAAAAAGATAAAAAAGTTAGATTAAATACTCAAATGGAATACCATTGCTACTCAAAATGGGATGTCGTACATGTATTATTGAGTTTATGAGTGCTTTGACAAAAAATAGTAATAAAAAAAATAATACCTCAGACTTAGCCATAAACTATGACCTTATAACATTATGGATCTCTTGTCAAGTGCAATATAGTTCTCTAGCTTTAAACTAATTATTAATTTTTTTGAAACCTTTTGGCTTAATTTTACCAAAAAACAATGTACAAGTGTTAAATAACTTATTTGGAGGTCATCCTTATTTTTTTCCAAATTAAATATGTCATTTGGTGATCACTATTTTCACCAGTGCCTCATATACATTTCATCATCATTGATGCATCCATTCAAAAAATTACCAGATGTACTCTCTCCAAAAATTGACATACATTGGGTGTAATGCTTAAGGGGAAAAATAAATCAATGTTGAATTATCCACTCAAATCATCAAAATTACTTCATATGGGCTTTGATAACACTGTTGGCACCAATAACATGGGGAATAACTCAAAAATTACATCATAAACATCACATTTCACACAAAATTTATAAAATATTAAATCAAGTTTTGATTTTAAAAAGATGGTGAAAAGATATATAAGATTTTCATGGGGTGGTTATGGGACAAACTAATTCTCGTGAACCAACTAACAACTAATAAGACATAAATTAAATTAAACCAATAACTTTAGATCATAAATAATCCAACAATATGGCAGGTAATTACTTTAGAAGGATAAGGTAGCTGTATAATTTGTTTATGTATAATGTAGCATATAAAGATAACATTTTGAATTAGATATATCAATTAAACTTACAATATATGATCACATCAAGTCCTAATATGCATGATATAGATCATGGAAGTGTCTATAAAGTAACAATACAAGCTAAACAAATAATCAATCACACACACAAGATAACTCAATGTAATGCAAAGAAATGGTTCAAGGAGACCTCATAACAAGGGCATGTTCAAATGCTGAACAATTGATAGGGATGGCATATTTAAATGTCTAAAAAATATACAATGAAATAAGGGACAATAAGTAATGAACATATTCTAATGTTCCACAAGTGAGAAAATAACAAAAAATGGAATACACTCAAGGAAGTGAAGAGTATATTAAAAATAAACAACCACCAAAAGCACATTATACTAATCCCTACATATATGTGTTAGAAAAAAATATTATGTAGCATAGAATATCAAGTACACTATGTATTATATGAGCATGGATATAGACATATGAAAGTGATCATATATAAAATCAAATACAATAATGTATAAATGATCATAAATTATATATAACTTGTATCAATCATGATCAAAGAAGCTGATGCCCCCGCCATACTATATGATGCAGGTAGAGGAGAGGTTCAACATCTAGAAGTGCATATATCATGTGTCTGGGTGTGCATGTATCACACTCAAAGATGCATGAAACATATGTGTATGTATAAATTAAATGATATGATATCTATTAACATAAAGAAAATAACATAGATGCTAAGAAGATAATAAAATCTGGGAATACTAAATATTTGTGTATTTTTGAATTTATTTGAATGTTTTTTTATTTTTTGAATATTTGAGTTTTTTTTGTATTTTTAGAATATTTGAAAGGAAAAGGATATCCTATGATCCCATCATAGGGATGCTCATAGGTAGCTCAAATATAGGAATATGGTATATGAAACTCATGGTACTACCAAGGAGCATGTATAGGTGTCATATCTAGATATGTATAATCTATGTTTGTGAAGAAACAATTGAAGGAGTAGGGGTTCATAGAACCCATATTTTAATATTCTATGGTTTTTTTGGAGTAGTTGTGATTGGAATATGCTTAGTTGCTCTAAATAATTGAGTATGATGTGTAGGAGTAGATAAATATTCCATGGAATCCATTGTGTATCTTTTGTCCAAAGGCCTCTCAAGTATGTGCTTCCTAGGAAATGGGATTTCCTATTGCTTACCCTTTTGTGGAGGATTAACCTTAGTAGTTTTGATAATTAGTTGTCATGGAATAATATTATTTTATTCAAGTGGATGTTCATATAGTGTTCTTGGAAATGTGATTTCCCTATTGGTATGAATGTATTTAATACACCCATGCACTATGGAAGGTATTTCATAGAGTTTATGAATCTAAGGCCATCCCGATAACATATCAAAGAATCATGTATATGGTATAACTAAAAAGGTGGTAACCACATGTTTTGGACCAAATTTTCAAGGTAAATCAATCTCACCAATAACATGTTGTGATGTCCCATCAAATGTGCTATTCATTTTGGTCAAAGGGTATAAATCATCATGTGTATATCCCAAATGTGAAAGTAGTGTCATGGTACATACATTATCACTAGATTTTTTTTTGATCATACCACTATCTATAGGATGATGGTCAATGTATTCTCGAATAAATAATAAATGAAGATTAGAGTCATCACCCACTATTTCACTGTCATTTACAGTAAGAGAAGGTCTATAAAACATAAGAGATATTATGCATGTATAAGTGCCAATAATATCATCTAATGGGTTACCATAATATGATGGAGAATAAGTGCATGGTATACCATTAATAATTTTGTATCTTTCTAAGAATGATCTTGCAAAGGATTGTTAATATTTTTATGATTTTAGTGATCACCGAGGTGGTGAACTTGAATCCTTTGGAGGATCATCAAAGGTAATATTTTGGTCATCAATGAGGTCTTGGATCTTATGCTTTAAGGTATAAATTTTATTCATATAATGCCAAGGGCCTTGGTGATAGTCACAATCTGTATTAACATCATATCCTTTAGGTAGAGGTTAACTCATATCAACCTCTATTGAGGAAGGATAGATATGAGATGACACTCCAAAAGATCTTGAAGTAAAAAAGCTAGAGAATCAGGTAATCATGTAAATTATATCTTAGATGCATTGGATAAGATGAGTTTATTAGGTTGATATGACACTACATTAACCATTGTGGTTGTTTCATTTTTAGGTTTTGTAGGTTTGACCTTGTCACTTGGTTTGATATAAAACTTGGTATTGGATGTAATCAGTGTTTTTGATACATACTTAAGATTTTTCAAGGAAATAAGTTTCATTTCATGATCTTGAACAATATGGAATAATTCATCAAAAGACTTGAAAGTTTTGAAAATAAAGGACTCATGTAATAGGGAAAGCAAGCTTTACTTGAATATGTCTCGCACTACTTTATCTTTTATTGTAATTGTCATTTTATCCAACATTGTTTTATATCTCAAAACATATTCATTGAGAGGTTTAGTGGTTCCTTGTTTGATATTTGAAATTTGACCATATGACATCTGTATGCACCTAAAATTGCTCACTTCATTACATTCGACTAGTATTCCTATTAGTTGACACTAATTCTACTTATCCTATTTTATTTTGCTAATTTATCCTATTTATAGCCATAAATCTAATAGCCTTCCTCCAATAATTCTCCATTTTAATAACCTTATCCCATCTCACTATTCTATTAATTATTTTTGATGTCCTATTATCTTAATCTAATTCTAATTAGCCATTATATAAGAATTTTAAATTCCTATAATCTCACCTACCACCTACTAACCTACACCTTAGCCTTTCCTACACCCTTATATCTCTAATCCTCACCTAATCCCCATCTAATCATCCCCTAAACACCATTAGATTCTCTAATGGAATATAGAAATCTCCTCCACCCTTCTCCTTTTCTAGAGAGTTCTCTCTCTAGAAAATTCTAAAAATTTTTAAATTCCTTAGAATTTCCTCCTTTTCTAGAATCTTCTTCTCTAGAAACTCTTAATTAAATTTTAAGTCATTGGATAATCCCTATCTATTGGATTTAATAATCCAAATTTAAATCCTATCCCTTGATCTTCCCTCCCTTCCTCTATTTAACTAATCTCTCTCTCTCTACCCTCAAACCAACTCATGAAGCCATAACAAAACTATACCAAAATTATCCTAGAATCATATAGTCAATCCATCATCCAAAATCAACAAATCCTTTGATCAGGATATCATTTGGTCAAGAATATGAGTCTAAATCATATGCATTCAAGTCATAGAAGGAGGTGACATGGAGCAAGGAAATTGGTAAATTTTTATCATTCTGATTTGTTTTCATAAATCCTTCCTATTGAGTAGTGTATATTTTGAGTTTTGGATTTATCTTGTTAAATTCGTAGTGTACTCAAAATACATCTACATTTTGGTAACCATGGTAGGACCCTGATCACATCATATCCAAATTCTATACCCCAATCACTTGTCTTGACCTTTCCTTCATCACCCATACAATCATCACCTCATCTTATCCTAGTTGGATTTTTGGTCACATACGGGTCTAAACCATTCACATTTCATTCCCCCTTTATCGTTTCATCATCACACATCCTTATTCTATTGCCATAATCACCTTCATCACCTAATCCTACCCCATACCATCTTAATAAAATTGGTCTAAGGTTTTTAGGTAGTCCTATCATCCCTCCATCATCTTAATCCCCCTATCATCCTATCATCTTATCACCATCCTATCATCCTAATCCACTTGGTCAAATTTTATACCTAGTCAATATATTATTGGCATCTTGTCACTTTATTGGTCTCAATCTAGCAAACCCATCAACTATAAATTATCCCTAATCCAAATCATCTTACCTTATTCATTACGAGCACCCATAATATTGTCCTCTTGTTAGTTTAAATTTTGACACCCATCACATTCCCAATCCTTTTGCTAGCTTGACAACTAGACATTATTGATAAGTTGTTAGCAACTATTGCACTATCAATTTGATATTTGATCATAGTCCTTAATCCATTAGACTATCTCATCTCCATCATTACCTATCCTACTAGCTCGATCCTTTCAATCTATTTTTGTTCAAGAACCTTATCCAATACTTATCTTACCTACATCATCCATCATCTATCAATCATCACCATGGAACTAGACCCCACCTTCATTGACCAATACATACATTATAATAAGGATGAGATCCTTTTGTGACTCATTATGATGTGTATACCACTTCTTAAACATGTTGATCCCATGTCACTCATTACACATTTCATCCAAGCCCCATCATGTGAATCACATACAAACCCTACATCCACTAGCCATAAACCACCACCTATGCATTCATATACTAGTAAAGGGAATATGATCTTAGCCACCTCGAGTCCATCCACCCAGTCATATCTACGATCATCTGATCATAAGTATAATACTTCCACGTCTAAGCCACAACATGAAATGGGTATTTATGTTCCCCTTCCCATATCATTGGAATCCCTTTTCAAACAACTTGTCACCACCAAAATGATGGTCTATCCACCTATCTGACATCTTGATCCCACTAATCCCAAACCATCTAGATATGATGTATATCAATTTTCCAAATATCACCAAAGCTGGGGGCATACCATTAATTGATGTCAATACTTTCAATACTATGTCCATGACCTCATTGACCATGGTGACATAGTAGTTGAGGATGAACTAGATGAGTCTCCATCCCTAGTTGCACAAGAAGAGGAATGTCAAGATTCCATTCCTAATCA
>JARHVA010000515.1:300000-352500 GCA_037957365.1 Torreya grandis | reverse complement strand
ACACCATTATATTATCTAATGGAATATATAAATCTCCTCCACCCTTCTCCTTCTCTAGAGAGTTCTCTCTCTAGAAAATTCTAAGGAATTTTAAATTCCTTAAAATTCCCTCCTTTTCTAGAATCTTCTTCTCTAGAAACTCCTAATGAATTTTTAATTCATTGGATAATCCATATCCATTGAATTTAATAATCTAAATTTAAATCGTATCCCTTGATCTTCCCTCCCTTCCTCTATTTAACTAACCTGTCCCTCCACCCTCAAACCAACTCATGAATCCATAACAAAACCTTTCCAGAATTATCCTAGAATCATATAGTCAATCCATCATCCACAATAAAAAAATACTTTGATCAAGCTATCATTTGGTTAAGAATTTGAGTCTAAATCATATGCATTCAAGTCCTAGAAGGAGGTGATATGGAACAAGGAATTCAATAAATTTGTATCGTTCCGATTTGTCTTCATGAATGCTTCCTATTGAGTAGTGTGCATTTTGAGTTTTGGATTTAGCTTGTTAAATTCATAGTGTACTCAAAATACATATACAACATCTTTTCAGTGACATTGATAGAGAAACATACTAGGAAATGATTATCTAAAGGTTTGAATGCTCTCATTGATTGGAGTAGTAACTCATAGAACCATCATAAAGTATAGTATTTTAGGATCCTTGGAAATAATTTGGTCAAATTTTTATTATTGCAGGCATAATCAAACCATGCCACATAGAAATATCAGATATGTTCATGATCACCTTTACCATAATAGAATGTGAACTTCACAAAAATAGTTAGTAAAAGGTGTACAAATATTTCTAGTGAAAGAGGATTATGTAACACATCTTACAAACCAATAGCATAAGGAAATTTTATATTTTTTTCTTAGTTTGGTAACCTTAGAGTGTAATTTTTTTATATCTTGTGTATGCAATAAAAAATGCATTGTATCCATAAATCAATCTTGGATCGGATAGGATAGAGCACACCTAAATTTACAATTGGGGAGAATACAATTGTTAAGTGGGAACATGACCAATGTGAGGATTTGCTAGACCCAATTAGGGGATCACTTTTCACAACACACCATGTGAGGTAGAGTTCTAAAGCCTAAAATCTAACACAATCACACAAAAACCTTAAAATAGTACTATGATTTAATATTTAACTAATCTAATAACAATAAAAATAATTCTAATCTAGTGCACACCAAATCTTGTGGCATAAAGTGGGGGTTAGAAACAAAATAAATAAATAACTAAATTAAACATGTATAGAAGACATACACTCACACTAATGTATACAAAATCCTAATACATGGAAGATAAGAATACAAATGCTCTATCTATATAATCTTATAAAGGAGGAATAAAGTTAGGAATACTTATCTTTGAAGATGAACCCGTCGAGCCTCAATCTCCCCTTTGGCCAAGGTGCTTCACAAGAGATTGTCATGGTATGTAAGGATAACTAATATAAATTATCTCTAGCCTACACAACATATCCAATCATCCAAAAGACTTATCCATAAGATGAGATCAGAGTTCCAAAGAAAGTATTGAACCTTAAAGCTTTATTCCCTAAGTAGAATGGTCAATAGGTAGATGTTCATTTGCACTTATTCACTTTTCTCAAAGGGTGGTAAATGGCCTTGTATATATAGTGGTAACTTACCCTAAAAAATTTTAGGAATATTAGCTATATTAGGTCAACCCATTCAACCTAACACATTTTTGAGTCTAACTCTCTATGTATGTGCTAGGTCGGCCAAGAGGCCAATAAACCAAGAAAGAGAAAAAGTCCCTAAACTATACTAGGTCAACTAGGTTGACCTAGTTTACTGAATAAGAAGCCTGAAATTGCACTAGGTTGGCCAGGGTGGTCAACCTAGTTTGTTGAATAGGAATAAGAGAGATAAATGTTAGGTTGTGGAGCTAAAAGCTTCACTGATGTAAATGGAGGAGGATGATGAGTTGCAGAGAAATCGATGCCAATCTGATAAACCAACATTGGTCATATACAGGGTGTAGAGTAGCCGACATTGGCAGGGATCGGCCAACGTCGGTCATCCCCAGTTAGATAGGGACCGGCGTCGGTCACCTGTGCATTCCAAAACTATTTGTTGCATGAAAAGTTAGTTTGTTAAATGACCAGTTTTCATGTTGAAGGCTAATTATAGTCTTGAGTTGTGTGTCTAATTATTGTAATTAAGAAAGTCTAATTATTGTTTACATGAGGTCTATTTAAGAGACTCATGGGCTGTATTGTAATTAAGGCAAGAAAGAATTTATTCTAGTTGTAAGATCTTGGTCAACAGGTGTGCAAGGCCACATTTGAAGATTTACATGGTAAGTAAGATCAGGTTGATTTGCAGGTTGTTGCAAGATTAAGGAGATCTAGTTGAAGTACTTTTGAGTGCTTGGTACTAGCAGTGTTGAGACTGACTGGTTGGAGGTGAACAACAATTCTGTGTGTGAGTTGTTTGTTGGGACCATAGTTGAGAGAGAGCTTTGAGGGAAGATTACTAAAAGTCCTAGAGGTGTGGGAAGCCTCAGAGGTGAAAGAAGAAGTGGCATCTTCTTTATTGTATTTCCTTCTGAAGAGTATTTAATACAAGATTGTGTATTGTCTCTCAAATTCTATGTTGTTTTTGATTCTAGTTACTTATTGCTTCTGGTTTAATTTTGCATATTTAGTTGCATGGTAATAAGTTGTACTTCCGTGGGTTCCTAACAGTTGGTATTAGAGCTAAGGTTACAGGGAGCAAGTTTTGTGTTTGATTATAGGTCACTCTCAGGGGTTTCTAATTAAGTGGGAGTAGCAATGGCAGAAGAAAGTAAGCTAAGGATGGAGAAATTCAATGGCACAAATTATCAATTATGGAGGATGCAGATTGAAGATTATCTATATTAGAAAGATCTGTACTTACTGTTGGGTGGGGTAGCATGCAAGCCCCTGGATATGAAGGATGAAGAATGGGAGGTTCTTGATCGGAAGGCTCTAGGAACAATAAGGTTGAGCTTGGCATCATCTATGATTTCCAACTTATCACAGGCTAAGACAACAATAGAGTTGATGGAATCTTTGGCAAATTTGTATGAAAAACCCTCAGCTTCAAATAAGATATTTCTTATGAAGCAGTTATTTAATTTGCAAATGCAGAAAGGTGGATCGGTACATAGTCATCTTAGTGATTTCCTTGGTTTGGTAAACCAGTTAGTTTCAGTCAATATTGTTTTTGATGATGAAATTAAGGCTCTCTTAATCTTATGCTCATTACCTGAAAGTTGGGAGAGTTTGGTAATGGCAGTTAGTAATACTTCATGTGCTTTAAAAATCTTAAAAGTGGATGATGTTGTGAGTGTAATCTTGAATGAAGAAATTCGTAGGAAAAGCATAGGTGAATCATCAAGGAATGCTTTGAGTGTTGAAAGCAGGGGAAGGCAAAGAGAGAAGATCGAGCAAAGGAGATCAAGGTCAAAGATAGGTAGGAGATCTAGATCCAGGCCCAACAAGAAAATCTACTGGAATTGTGGAAAGAAAGGACATGTAAAGAAAGATTGTTGGTTGGTTGAAGATCAACAAGAAGGAACTAAAGAAGTAGGTGTTGCAGGTATTGTTGCAAGTATTGTTTGACAGGATGCTCTAGTATGTTCCTTGGATAAAGTGGAATCTTGGGTTTTAGATTTTGGTGCCTCTTTTTATGCATCCCCAAATAGAGAATTTTTTCATGAGTATGTCCAGGGAGACTTTGGAGAGATTTATTTAGGGGATGGTAAGCCTTGTCAAATGGTTGGCAAAGGGAAAGTGAAGCTAAAATTACAGATGGGCAACACATGGGTGTTGAAGGAGGTCATGCATATCCCAATCCTGAAGTGGAATTTGATTTCTGTAGGAAGTTTGGGTGATGAGGGATGCACAGTAACTCTCACAGTGGACTCTTGGAAGGTTACCAAGGGTGCACTTGTTTTAGCAAGGGGTAAGAAAGTAGTTACTCTTTATCTATCTACTTGTATTACTGATTCTTCTTCTGGTTTATCTACTTTGGCTGTAGATTCGAAGATGTGGCTTCAGAGGCTTGGTCACATGAATAAGAAGGAGATGCACGTTCTTGAGTCAAAGGGTAAGTGTTCAGATTCGAAAAGCATAGATCAAGATTTCTATAAGCAATATAAGAAAGTGAGGTTTCTTGATACACGTACTATAAGGAAGGATCAGGTTTATGGCACAAACATAGAATCTGATGTTTTTGAGAAGAAAAAGAAAGTTTTGGTGTTCAAGGAGAAGATGACGGATAGAAATCAGTCACAGGGGCTGAATACTTCTGAGCAGGGCAGTTTGGACATGGGTTTGATTCAAAGTAAGCTCGCAGGGAAAAATTCATCACTCACAGGCAAATACAGGTACCGGCATTAGTAAGAGGGAACTGACATCGAACAGATAGTCACCGATGTCAATCATGTGTAGATTAGAGGAGTCAATGGTGTCAGGTAGGTAACGACTGACGTCGGTCATGAGGGAACTGACGTCGGTAGAAGGGACACCGGTGTTAGTTAGGAAAATGGCATTGGTAGTCAAGACAATCGCATGGGACCGACGTCGGTCGGATGCAGGCTGAGAGGTGATTGACATCAGTCACTGTTAAAATGGATTATGGGTAGACAACAAGCTGTTAAGGAGTCTCAAATGCCCATGTGGAGGACTAAAACAGTGAGTAAGCCTCAAATTCATTATTCCCCTTCTTTAGATTACTTGTTGCTCACTGAAGGTCAAGAACCAGGAAGTTTTAAAGAAGCAAAATAGGTAGGATCCAGGAAATAGTGGGAGCGTGGCATGAAAGAAGAAGTTGATTCCTTGGAAGAGAACCAAATGAGAGATTTGGTGGAGTTACCAGCTGGAGAGAAATCACTGAAAGATGAACAGATTCTGAGGTCAAAAAAGAGAGAATGGACACGTGAGACAAAAGGCCAGGGCATATGGTCTTGAGCAGGCTGCAGGGTAATGGAGGTTTGACAGGTGGATGACAAAGCAGGGCTTTAGTCAAGGTCATGGTAACCATTGTGTGTTCTTTACCAGGTTGGATAATATTAGCTACATTATCCTGTTATTGTATTTAGTGTGGATGCTGGTTGTAGGGTCACACATGCAGGGAGTTTCTGAGCTAAAGGTAAAGTTAGTTTAGAGGTATGTCATGGAGAATCTGGGAGCAACAAGATTCTTTGGAATGAATTTTCTTAGAGATAGGAAAAGTCACAGGTTGATGTTTTCTTAGGATGATTGTGTGAATAAGGTAGTGGCGAGGTTCAGGATGCAGGATGTAGAACCAATTAGCGCACCTATGGATGGATGGTTAAAAGAGCAGTGTACCCAATCACATGATGAGGTTAAGTACATGTGTACTAGACCTGAGTTTTCCCAAGCAGTGGGAGTTGTCAGCAAGTTTGTGGTCAATCCAGGAAAGAAGCACTGGAGGGAAATTCAATGGATTCTCAGGTATCTGAGAGGGACTAGCATCAGGTATACATGCGATGCAGGGTCAAGCACTTCTCTACATGGGTATGTAGAATCGAATATGGCAGGTTATTTGGTTGATAGGTGTTGCACCACAGGTTGTGTGGTGGTTGGTCTTCAAGATTGATCTTGAAGATGAATACAAGCCCAAAGAAATAAATTAGGTGGTGTACAGGGACAAGTATAGGTGCAGCTGTTTATCTCCAAGTGGGAGATTGTTAGGTTGTGGAGCTAAAAGCTTCACTAATGCAAATGGAGGAGGATGCTGAGTTGTAGAGAAACTGATGCCGGTCTAATAAACCAACGTCGGTCATATACAGGGTGCAGAGCAGCTGACATCGATAGGGATTGGCCGATGTCAGTCATCCCCAGTCAGACAGGGACCGACGTCGGTCACCTGTGCATTTCAAAACTATTTATTGCACTAACAGTTAGTTTCTTGAATGGCCAGTTTGCATGTTGAAGGCTAATTATAGTCTTGAGTTGTGTGTCTAATTATTGTAATTAAGAAATTCTAATTATTGTTTGCATGAGGTCTATTTAAGAGACTCATGCGCTGTATTGTAATTAAGGCAAGAAAGAATTTCTTCCAGCTGTAGGATCTTGGTCAGCAGGTGTGCAAGGCCATATTTGGAGATCTACATGGTAAGTAAGATCAGGTTGATTTGCAGGTTGTTGCAAGATTAAGGAGATCTAGTTGAAGTACTTTTGAGTGCTTGGTACTAGCAGTGTTGAGACTAACTGGTTGGAGGTGAACAACAATTCTGTGTGTGAGTTGTTTATTGGGACCATAGTTGAGAGAGAGAGCTTTGAGGGAAGATTACTAAAAGTCCTAGAGGTGTGGGAAGCCTCAGAGGTGGAAGAAGAAGTGTCATCTTATTTATTGTATCTCTTTCTGAAGAGTATTTAATACAAGAGTGTGTATTGTCTCTCAAATTCTGTGTTGTTTCTGATTCTAGTTACTTATTGCTTCTGGTTTAATTCCACATATTTAGTTGCATGGTAATCAGTTGTGCTTCTATGGGTTCCTAACTAGATGTTCATTTGCACTTATTAACTTTTCTCAAAGGGTGGTAAATGACCTTGTATATATAGTGGTAACTTACCCTAAAAAAATTTAGGAATATTATCTATATTAGGTCAACCCATTCGACCTAACACATTTTTGAGTCTAACTCTCTATGTATGTGCTAGGTCGGCCAAGAGGCCAATAAACCAAGAAAGAGAAAAAGTCCCTAAACTATACTAGGTCAACTAGGTTGACCTAGTTTACTGAATAAGAAGCCTGAAATTGCACTAGGTTGGCCATGGTGGTCAACCTAGTTTGTTGAATAGGAATAAGGGAGATAAAGTAAGGAAAAGAGGGATAAAGCATGGAAAATGATAGGAATTATTAGACAAGAGAAGAATAAGATTAGGGTTAATGGTTTTAAAAGATAAGTGTGCAGATGACAAGTGGCAAAAGGAATAATAATATTATGAATCATCGATGGTCTACCCACCCCTTTCTTGATGCACCCCTTAAGGTATACACTCAGAGAGATTGAGACTCGATAGGTTCTTACAGGATACAAAGTGTCAGTAATCAATAAAAGTGTGAAAATATTATGTGTATATATATGCCCTAGTTGAAGGTCATCATGTGTCATGTCAGTGGAACACGAGATGGTTCTTTGAAGATAAAACATGATAATCAAACTTAATGCTGATGTTAAATAAAGTGCAATAAGTAGGAAATACGATAAAAGAAAAAAACATTATTGAAAAACACATACCTTTAACTTACCTTAGTGCCATAAATAAAGAAGTATACTATAAGAAATGTGAAAGTGTCCAATGTGGATAACACTAGACAAACCTGTATAAGTTAGTACAAAAAATAGACAAAAATCAATGTTTTTGGAAGATAGACATATAATAGTGGTAATGATAGAGATTTTTAGGAAAATTTAGCAAATTAGGATTGTTAAGGCAAGTTGAGAATATTAAAAGCAAATGATTGACAAAAGGATGACAAATAAATGACAAATGATGGCAAATGAATGACAAATGATTGGAAATAAATGACAAATGATTGGCAAATGAATGATAAACGTTAAGAAAAATATGATAAATGATAGAAAATAAATGACAAATGATAAGAAAACATGTAAAACATAAATGGTAAAAAGGAAATGTAGAACATACTAAGTCACATTGGGAAGTATTTAAAACATGAATGGCAAATGAAAAATCCATGCAAGACAAATATAACAAAGATATGTAAGCATGCAAAAAATAAGCTCATGTAAGATAGGCATGAAAGAATCAAACATAAAGAAAAAAATGAAAGAATATCAAATGAAATGTAAGTCAAGATGTAAAACAAACATGAAGAAGGCATACATAAAGTAAAACATGTAATAATGGCAAAAGGGTACAGACTTAACTTGTCAGGATCCTACTCTTTAAGAGCTCAATTGATTACCTTTGTATAAGCAACTAAACACAGAATTTAACCAGAAGTAATATGTAACTAGAATTCAGAAACAACACAGAATATGAGAGACAATACAATCTTATATTAACACTCTTCCAGAAGGAAATACAATGAAGAAATCACACTCTTCCCACACCTCTTGGGCGTATAGTAATTCTCCCTCAAGAGTTCTCTCTCTCAATCAATTACAACCACAACTCAAACACAGAGTTGTTCCCTCCACCAGTAAGTGACAATCAACTCAACCGTTGTTTCCTACTTCTAGTCCACCAAGTACTCCAAGTACTTCAAGTAGATCTCCTTGATCTTGCACACTTACAGATCTAACTGATCTTACTTACCATGTAGATCTCCCTGATCTTGCTACCTGAAGATCAACTTGGTCTTGCACTCTTGTAGACCTACTAGATCTTACACTTGAGGATCTAATCCTTCTTAGTCCCTTATTACAATACAGCCCCATGGGTCTCTTAAATAGATCCCATACAAACAATAATTAGACTTCCCAATTACAATAATTAGAAACACAGACTCAAGACTAAAATTAGTCTTTACATGCAAATAAACTATCCATCTAAAATTAGACTAGTTCTGGAACACACAGATGACCGATGTCAGTCTCTGTCTGTCTAGAGATGACCGACATTGGTTCCTGTCTGACTGATGCCGGTCGATGCCTAATTGATGCCAGTTGTCCTGTACACTGAATATGACCGACATAAGTTTATCAGACTGACGTTGGTTAGTATGACACTCAGCAACCTCCTCCATTTTGCATCAGTGAAGCTTTTAGCTCCACAACGTAACAATCTCCCACTTGGAGATAAATAGCTGCACCTGTACCTGTACCTATACATCCTCTAATTTTATTTCCTAGCTTGTATCCCTCTTCAAGTTTAATATTTAAGACCAACAGAAGTTGAATGAAGATTCAACTTCTCCTTTGTTCCCGGCTTTGTTAACATATCTACAGGGTTCTTATCCTTGCTAGCCACTGTGACTGCAACAACCTTTTACAACTCTAAAATCTAGCTAACCGCCATTCCACCAACAGTGAACACATATCTTGTGGTGCTTCTCCTATCATCCAAGTAACCTACCATATCTGAATCTACATACCCATGTAGAGAAGTGCTTGACCCTGCATAACATAAATACCTACTACTGCTCCCTCTCAGATATTTGAGAATCCATTGAACTACTTTCCAGTGCTCCTTTCTTGGATTGGCCATAAACTTGCTGACAACTCCCACTGCTTGGGCAATATTAGGTCTAGTACTCATGTACTCAACCTCATCATGTGATATAGGACACTGTTCTATGAACTGTCCAACCATAGGTGTGCTAACTGATTCTGCATCCTACATATTGAACCTCTCCACTACCTTATTCACATAATCCTCTAGAAACAAAATCAACCTGTGACTTTCCCTATCTATAGAAATACTCATGCCAAGGATTTTCTTTTTTGCTCCCAAATGCTTCCTGGCAAACCTCTGAACTAATTTTACCTTTTGCTCAGTAATTCCCTGCATGTATGAACCTGCAACAAGCATATCATCCACATATAGTAACATGATAATGTAGCTAATATTATCCAACTTGGTAAAATAAACACAATGGTCACATTGACATTGACTAAAGCCATGCTTTGTCATACACCTGTCAAACCTTACACACCATTGTCCTACAGCTTGCTCAAGACCATATAACATGGCCCTCAGTCTCACTTGTCCATTCTCTCTTTTCTTTAACCTGTAAATCCATTCATCTTTTAGTGCTTTCTTTTCAACTGGAAACTCTACCAAATCCCACTTTTGGTTCTCTTCCAAGGAATCAATTTCCTCATTCATGCCATGCTCCCACTATTTCCTGGATTCTACCTGCATTGCCTCTTCAAAACTTCTTGGTTCATGACCATCAGTGAGGAAAAAGTAGTATAAAGAAGGGGAATAATGAATTTGAGGCTTAATTACCCTTTCAGACCTCCACATGGGCATTTGAGACTCCTTGACAGCTTGTTGTCTGCCCAAATTTCATTCTAATAGTGACTAATCCTGGTCATCTCTTAGTCTGCATCTGACCGACATCAATTCCATGCAACCAACCTAACTAACATCAATTCTTACCTAACCGACATCGGTTTCCACCTACCCAACATCACTGACTTTGGTCTTCACCTGACCGACAGTAGATCTTGCCTGATCGATGTCAGTTCTCACCTGACTGACGTCAGTAACTGTGTTTTCCTGTGAGTGATGATTTTTACCCACGAGCTCATTTTGAATCATAACCTTGTCCAAACCAACACTACCTTGCTCAAATTTATTCAGCCTCTTGAGCTGATCTCTATCCATCATCTTCTCCTTGAAAACCAAGTCTTTCCAGTTCTTCAATGTGTCAAAAACATCAAATTTCCTCTTTATGCAATAAACCCAATCCTTTCTTGTAGCATCAAAAACATAATACTGTGATCCTCCAATAGAAGCTACTTGAGCTGATCCCCACACGTCTGCATGAACAAGATCCAACCTGTGCTTCTTTTTTGTTGACCCAGTTGTGAGAAACCTCACTTTCACCTGTTTCCTAAAGATACCATGCTCACAGAAATCTTGATGTATGTTTTTCAAATTTGAACTCTTACTATGCATTCCCTTCTCAATCATGTGACCAAGCCTATAGAGCCACATCTTTGCATCTACATCTCAAGTAGATAAAATAGGAGGAGAATCAGTAATATAAGTAGATAGATAAAGTGTACCTACTTTCTTACCTCTTGCTAATTCAAGTGCACCCTTGGAAACTTTTCAAGATTCCACTGTGAGAGTAACTGTGCAACCCTCATCACCCAACTTTCCTATAGAAATCAAATTCCGCTTCAGGATTGGGACATGCATGACATCTTTCAACACCCATATGTTTCCAGTCTATAATTTCAGTTGCACTTTTTCTTTGACAACAATTTGACAAGGCTCACCATCCCCTAAATAAATTTTTCCAAAGTCTCCATGGACATAATCATAAAAAAATTCTCTATTTGGGGTTGCATGAAAAGAAGCACCAGAATCTAAAACCCATGATTCTACCTGACTATCCAAAGAAAATATAAGAGCATCCTATGCAACAATACCTACAACATCTGCTTTTTCATGCTGATCTTCTTTTAACCAACAATATTTCTTTGCATGTCCTTTCTTTCCACAATTCCAGTAGATTATACTTCCATACCTAGATTTGGATCTACTACCTATCTTTGACCTTGATTTCCCTTGCTTTCCCTTCTCTCTTTGCCATCCCTTGCTTTCAAAACTTAAAGCATTACCTGATGTCTCACCTATGCTTTTCCTACGAATTTATTCATTCAAGATTACACTAACAACATCATCAACTTTCAAGATATTTGAAGCAGACATAGTATTACTTACTACCATTACCAAGCTATGCCAGCTTTTTGATAAAGAGCATAAGATTAAGAGAGCCTTAATTTCATCATCAAAAACTATTTTGACTGAATTTAAATGGTTTACCAAACCATGGAAATCACTAAGATGACTATATACCGATCCACCTTATAGCATTTGTAAATTAAATAATTGTTTCATAAGAAACACCTTATTCGAAGCTGAGGGTTTTTCATATAAATTTTCTAAAGATTCCATTAACTCTATCGTTGTCCTTGCCTGAGATAAGTTGGAAACCACAGAAGCTGCCAAGGTCAGCCTTATAGCTCCTAGAGCCTTTATGTCAAGAACCTTCCATTCTTCATCTTACATACATGTGGGCTTACATGAAACCCCACCCAATGGTAAGTACAGATCTTTCTAATACAGATAATCCTCTATCTGTATCCTCCATAATTGATATTTCTTGCCATTGAATTTTTCCATTCTTAGTTTACTTTCTTCTGCCATTGCTTTACTCCCACTCAAATAGAAACCCCTATGAGTGACCTATACTCAACAAACACTTAACACACTCTGAAATCAAGGTGTTAGTGAACCAAGCTCTGAACCAAGCTCTGATGAACCTGTAGCTCTGATACCACTTGTCAGGATCCTACTCCTTAAGAGCACAATTGATTACCTTTGTATAAGCAACTAAACAAGAAATTTAACCAGAATTAATATGTAACTAGAATTCAGAAATAACACAGAATATGAGAGACAATACAATCTTGTATTAACACTCTTCTAGAAGGAAATACAATGAATAAATCACACTCTTCTCACACCTCTTGGGCGTACATTAATTCTCCCTCAAGAGTTCTCTCTCTCAATCAATTACAACCACAACTCAAACACATAGTTGTTCCCTCCACCAGTAAGTGACAATCAACTCAACCATTATTGCCTACTTCCAGTCCACCAAGTACTCCAAGTAGATCTCCTTGATCTTGCACACCTGTAGATCTAACTGATCTTACTTACCATGTAGATCTCTCTGATCTTGCTACCTGCAGATCAACCTGGTCTTGCACTCTTGTAGACCTACTAGATCTTACACTTGAGGATCTAATCCTTCTTCGTCCCTTATTACAATACAGCCCCATGGGTCTCTTAAATAGATCCCATACAAACAATAATTGGACTTCCCAATTACAATAATTAGAAACATAGACTCAAGACTAAAATTAGTCTTTACATGCAAACAAACTGTCCATCTAAAATTAGACCAGTTCTAGAATGCATAGATGACTGACATTGGTCTCTGTCTATCTAGAGATGACTGACATCAGTTCCTATCTGACCGATGCCGACCGACACCTAACTAATGCTGGTTGTTCTGTACACTGAATATGACCGACGTCAGTTGATTAGACTGATGTCGGTTACTATGACACTCAGCAACCTCCTCCATTTGCATCAGTGAAGCTTTTAGCTCCACAACCTAACACAACAATCCATAACATAAGGGTGGTATAATAATGCCAAATGAAAGAAAATAGTGATCCATAGTTACTCAAACATGTTGTTTTTATCTAAAGATAGATAAAACTAAAACAAAGTAATGTTAGCATGTTTTTAAAAGGTTAATAAGAAGGAATTAGAGAAGAAGGGAAAACAAAGTTAGAATCACAATTTGCATGTCAAGGGGGGAAATGAAATGGGTGGAGGGGAGAATGAAGGAAAAACCAAGGTAGAGGAACTCTTTATTGAAGTCAAGACACTCAAATTTAGTTTGTAAAAACAAGAGGAGTTTTGACCTTAGGGACTCTAATGGACTTCTTTTAATGACACAAGTATTAGGTCAATAATTTCAGTATATAGATCATCCCATGAAGGCTATATGCATGAAAAGTAAAATGGACCTACCTCCCCATAGCATGTTCCTCGCTCTTTAGGACCCCTTACAAAGCCATTGGTTTACTACAAAGATTGGGTACTTGCATGAGAAAGTAGGTAGCACCATAGAGTTTTTTGAAATCCCTTATTCCAATATATTAGCCTACCACACTCCAAAGGACTTTGACTCTATGTGAAGTTGACTGTGGAGTTTGAGCTTCGATTGGAGATAGGAGATGTGCTTGAAATCACATATTTTGGTGGGAATTTAAATTTTGAGATTTTTATGTTGCCTTTTATATAGCATTGCCTTTTGTTTCAAATGATTTGTTTTTCAACTTTTTTTTGATGGATTTTTCTATTCCTCCTCTATACAGATTTGAAAAACCAAACATGGGTGCTAAATATGAATTTAATTTGAATACTTGGGATAAGGTTGCTGAGAAAGAGAACTTCAAAGAGCATGGGGTTTTAAATTATCATGAATCTAGGTGAAATAAAAGTGATATCTTGACTTCAATCTTGTTTTATCCAATAAGTTGATGAGAAAAAGGGGAAATCAAGAGGAATGACACATAAAACAATTTAAATTGCTTCAAATTACAAAAAAATGTGAGAAAGGGAAAAGAGGGATACAATGACATTAAAATGTGATTCCTTATCATAAAAAAGAGTGAAATGAAGGAAAACATGATAACATAGATCAAGAACAAAAGAAGAAAAATCTAAAGTTGAGAACAAGGATCAAGAACATGAAAAGATGATAATTTTATGAGGGTCATGTCTTATCCATGGTCTTATAAAGTAACTCATAAAAGAGAGACCCATTAGGGTGCTGATAAGTAAGAGAAAAGCAAAGTGAGGGAGATTTATTATAAAGTGACTTACAAAAGAAAAACCCAAAGGATGCCAAAAGAACATTGGCAAGAAATAAAATTGAGAAACACATAAGTAAAAGATGTAGTTTTATGAGGGATGCCAGGTCCTATCCATGGTCTTATGAAGCAAATCACAAAAGAGAAACCCATGAGGGTGCTAAAAGAGAAATGTCAAAAGAAAATGAAGACTATGGTACATCAAAAAGTAAATGTTAAATAAAGGGGAAAAAATGATCATAAAGCTACTAAGGCAAATGTAATGTGTAAGGAAACTAAAAGAACATAAAGGAAAATGATGATGCTTAGGAAGGTGAAAGTAAAAGAAACAAAAGAAATGCAAAAAAATAGAGAAACATGAGGCAAACAAAAAACAAGTAAGATCTATGCTAACATTTATATCAAAGATGAGCATTTGACATTCAAGTCTATAAGCCTTTAAATGTAAGAAGTTGAGTTGTATCAATAGGTGGATTAATGTTTGTAGGAAGGTAGTGTTTATAGGAGGAGTATTGTTAGTGTTAATGGGAGGAGTATTATTTGTAGATGGAGGATTCCAAACATTTGTGTTAGTTATCTTAAGTGTTGTAGAAGAAGAAGGAAGCTTAGTCAAGCCACCATTCTTGTGAGGAGTGTAAATAATATTATCATCAAAGTTTTTGAATATTTGGGAACCATATAGATTAGTATTAGTTTGTGAAGGAATAAGAACATTGGTATTGGGAGGAGGATTATGATGAAGGATCTCAACTACATTGCATTACGTAGTGAGTGGTTTAGGCTTAAGAGAAGGTGAAGGAAGAAAATGGATAGTTTCATCAGAAGTAATGAAATAAGTGAGGTTATTATCCAAGTCCTTAATAATGTAATGTTTTGGACTAAGGGAAGGCTATAAATATGTCATCATGATGAAACAAGACTAGATAACCACACAAGGAGAACAAAAAGTGATAGAAAATAGTATTAGGTCGATTATGTTGACCTATCGCAAAACCATGGATTGTAAAACTATATAGGGTTAACCAAGTTGATCTAGTATAGTGTAAAAAGACTGGCATAAAAGGTAAAAGAGGTTGAAAATAGTGTTAGGTTGACTAGGTCAACCTAGTATAGTGCATAGGGGCTGAAAAAGATACTAGGTCGATAGGGTCGACTTAGTACAATAGATAGGTTCCTTGTTTTGCCTATATCTTTAGTTCTACTCATCCATTTTGCAAACCATAAAATGAATTGTATTCATGATGATGTAGGGAAGATGATAAATTTAATATAAAGTTTTTAATTGAAACAAGATAATTTTAAATTAATGAAAAGTAATAAGTACTAAAGGGAAACAAATAATCAATTAAATTAATGCTAGCCAATCTAATTGATGCACACAAAGCAAAACCTTACACTAACATTGGATAATTAAAGTTTTTGAACATAAAATTTAATAATAAATAAATAAATAAAATTTAAATCAAAGCTAGCTACTTGGTCAACCTATAATGTTTGATTAGATTATTAAGAATGATTTTAAGTTTAAAGGGAAATTGGCTATAAGTAAGGTACTAGATAGTAATATATGGATAGTTTTAGGTAAGTTTAGTATGAAAGGGATTGAAATGGTAATGATACATGATTATTATTGAGGCCTACCCCCTCACTTCATATACTAAAATGATTAAGGGTGTCGGGTGCTTAGCCAAAATATACCATTAACCATGTTTTATAGTTGACTAGAGCATCAAGTCGGATTCCACCTTGGTGATGAAATATAAGTAGGTTGGACTGGGCAGTAAAATTTTTAAATGATTTTTGATGTTTATGTGGTTTTTCCATGTGTGAAAAAAAATATAATTAGTGAAACTAAGTGATTTATTTAAAATCCCCTAATTAGACTATGTGAACTATTCTAAACATGCAATCAACTTAAAAGAAAGATGTGATTAACATATATGGTTAATTATAGATTTGAAATGAGGTTTAGATGAGAAGCTATATGGACAATCATAAATGAAAGGGTAAATATGTTAAAACATATACTATGGAAGAAAAGTTTAAAAATGAACTAGGTCAGTTAGGTTGACCTAGTTATTTCAAAAAACATAGAACTAGGTCCACAGGGTCGACCTAGTTGACTATGTAGGGGTAGTTTTAAAGACTGAAAACTATGAAAGGAAAGTATAAAAATAAAAATATATATAAGAATAAAAACTCATCTAAGTTTTTTAGAGATGAAAATAGAGAATATTGATGATCAAGAACCTTAGAGAAAACTATTAAAATACTGCAAACTAGGTCGAGCTGATCAACCAAGTAACACATAAACCTATTGAAAAAGTGATGAAAATATACTAGGTCAACCTGGTTGACCTAGTTAATTGAATATAAGTCTAAAAATTGATAAAAACTACACTAGGTTGAGTTGGTCAATCCAATTATTTGAATAAAATTCTATAAGTTTTGAAACCTGTATTGGGTTAAGCTAGTTGAGCTAATCACTTGTTATTGTAAATATGTGCACATGGATAAATAAATTAGGTCGACATGGTAAATATAACATAGTAAATATATGATAAAAATAATGATGATAGAAATGAAATAATTGAAAGAAATCTTGTAAGGGTTTATTTCATGTCGAGTTCACCAAAATGTATGCAATCAAAAATGCATCATATCCATAAATCAATCTTGGATTAGATGGGATAGAGCACACCTACACTTCTAATTTGGGATTATATAATTATTAAGTGGGAGCATGACCAATGCAAGGATACAATAGACCCAATTAGGGGATCAATTATCACAACACACCATGTGAGGTAGGGTTCTAAAGCCTACAATATAACACAATCACACAACCCTAAAAGAGTCTTATGATTTAATATTTCACTAATCTAATAACAAGAAAAGTAAATCTAATCTAGTGCACATCAAGTCTTGTGGCATAAAGTGGGGGTTAGAAATAAAACAAATAAACAACTAAATTAAACATGTATAGAAGACATATACTCATGTTAATGTATACAAAATCTAATACATGGAATAGAAGAATACAAATGTTGTATCTATCTACTCTTACAAAGGAGGAATAAAGTTAGAAATAATTAGCTTTGAAGATGAACCCACTGAGCCTCAATCTCCCCCTTGGCCAAGGTGCTTCTCAAAATATTGTCGTGGTATGTAAGGATAACTAAGATAAATCAACTCTAGGCTACACAACCTAAAGCATCCAAAAGACTTATCCAAAAGATGAGATTAGAGCTCTAAAGAAAGTATTAAACCCTAAATATTTATTTCCAAATTAGAATGGTTAATAAGTAAATGTTCATTCACACTTCTTCACTTAATTCTTCTCTCTTATTAAATGGTGGTAAATGACCTTATATATATATAGTGGCTACTTACCTTAATTTTTTTGGAAATGCTGACTGTGATAGGTTGAACCGATTGACCTAGCACATTTTTAGGTCTAACTCTCTAGGTATGTGCTAGGTCAACCAAGAGGCAAACAAACCAAGAAAGAGAAAAAGTCCCTAAACTATACTAGGTTGACCAGGTTGACCTAGTTTCCCTAGTTGACCTAGTTTGATGAACAAGAAGCCTAAAAATGTTCTAGGTCAGCCATGGTGGTCGACCTAGTCCATTGAATAGGAATAAGGGAGATAAAGCAAGGAAAAAAGGGATAAATCATGGCAAACAATAGGAATGATTAGGCTATAGAATAATAAGCTTAGGGTTCATGGTTTTAGGAAATAAGTGTGTGGATGGTAAGTGGCAAAAGGAACAAAAATATTATGAAGCACCAATGGTTTGCTCACCCCTTTCTTGATGCAACTCTTAAGGCATGCACTCATAGAGATTGAGACTCGATAGGTTCTTGCAAGATATAAAGTATTAGTAATCAATAAAAGTGTGAAAATATTATGTGTATATAACTTACATAAGATATTGCACATTTTGATCACTAAGGTTTGAAGTTTACAAATTCACTAAAGGGATTGTAAACATGGTTTGAGTTGATATAGGTATTGAAACTAATAATTGGGTTAAATTGCTAATGGTTCCCATGGAGGATGTAGAAATAGTATGATTAATTTTAGGGAATAATGGTGTAAACACATAACCCATGCCCCCACTATATGTAGGAATAAAGGATGTGATAAAGGGGATGTTTATTGGTACATAATCAGTTAGAGTACCACCTAAGGATTCACCAACATTTGGTGAGGATGCCTTAGTCTTATATGTTTAATAATCTCATCATTTTTAATATACAAAAATGCATCCACTAAGGTTTTGGTGTTATTAAGATGATTGAATAGTGTTTCACTATATTCCATTTGAAAATCATTTTTGTGATTAACATTTTCTATTACTTATAAATTAAACATTTAGAACTGGATAGAAAAATTTATAACAATCATAAATTATAAAACATAAAACTATAGGCTAATTTAGGGTTTGTAGACCAAAGGTCAAGTTCACCAAATGTTTAACCCTAAATTTTAGATATATGGTGGTTTAGGGTTAATAATATAAAATTAGTTCAAGCACAAGAGTGAAAAATTAATATATATGAGGTTAATTAATTGCAAAATAAGATAAATGAATATTTGAATTATAATATTGAAATATGCTAAATATAAAAACTACTAAATTCAAAATATGTTCAATTGATTATAGTACTAAAGAGAAATGATATTTATTTGGGTTTATATACATAAGAAGATATATAATAGAAATAGGTATAAATTGTATAGGACTAGTATCCTGGATTAGTTTTCAAATTGTGGAAATTGTACTTTTACCATCAAATCTAGACACTACCATCAATGCTAGTTTTTTATTATGACGCATGTGTTTAATAAAAAATAATGATAAGATCTAGTTGTTACCAACTTTGATTATTTGGGTTTTCTATCACCTTTTTATTGATATATTAAAATTTAAAGCACAAGCTATCACTCTTTACTGATTGATAAAACCCTAGATCTTCACCCTTATTCACCCTTGGAATGAATCTACTAGAAATAGATTAGTGGGCTCATAGTTTCAAGCTGATCCAAGGAATCCTCTATAAATGGGTAATACCTAAATAACTAATACTCCAAGTAGGTTATTAGACTTATATAGTTCTCAACTATGTGTGGGAAAGTGTGTGCACACAGGTCGAATATACTATATGATTATGCATGTAGTGATCTAGCTTGTAATTTGACAAATATCACTCATGGGCTATTATTTGAATGAATCAAATATATAATATGACTGATCTTATGCTTGATATGAAAATATAGATGAATAAGGAAGAATATCTTGGTTTTACAGTTGATTGATTTAGTTTTAGTAGGTGTGTGCTTGGTATTTATTAGATGAAAAATGAGAAGGCTTAGACTTGTATTTATACCACACATTTTGAAAATATCTCATGGTAAGGTTCAATAAGACAAATAATCCAACCCATAAGCTTCAAATAATTTTCAATTTGTATGAATTTTTTTAACTAGACACTAGATATAGATATGGATACTACCATCAAGTGTATTGTCCCTCTGTGGTTGATAGTGTCAAGAAGGCTAGAAAATAGGTATGGATCTAAAACTAATAGTAAAGGATGTTTATCATGTTTTAAGATTTTATGTAGTATAAGAGACCTAGGTCATAAAATTGATATGGATTATATTAAGAGATAAGAATATAGGTACAATGAGATGGTGAATATGAGCCTTTTAGTAACAGAGAGGTCTAGAACTAAAGGTGGAGCCATGATTGATATTTTTTAGATATAAAAGATCAAGATGATATAAATATTTAGTTTTAGTATATACACACATCCATCACCTCAAAATGGGAGAATTATAATTGGATTCTGATGCATGAGATAATCCTTTTTGAGCCAAAGTTTCAAGTACACAATACAACTTTAAAATTTTTATAATGGTTCAAAATTCAATTATTTACAGAGATTATGGGGGAGTATACCATGCATATGAACTAAAATTTTAGGAACAAAGTAAAAATTCATTTATTATGGGTGCATGAAACATATTCATGCATAAACTTCAAAACAAATTTGTAAAATTTACATCTACATATAGTTACACATTTTACATTTATCACATGGGGGGAATGATACAAATTCATGCCATACTTTCATATTATTTTATATATGTGGTCATGGTAGGGGCATGGATGTTTTCAAATCTATTTTAAAAATTATTACATGAACTAAGGAATAAAGTGATAATTGAATCTATATACCATATATAGAGGTTGATTTATTTAAAGTGCATAACGCATAAATTGTAGATTCAACACCCTCCAACACTATAGCCTACAAATGCATTATAGATTAAAAATAATTTATATATTTGGGTTAAAAATACCTATATAAAATTTTTAGGTTTATGTGTTCATTAATGGGCTCTATTTTTTATTCATGTTCGATATAAATTAGGGCTTGATAACCTTCAATTCACCATTGGTTCTACAAAGGAACTAATCTATCCAAGTGTTGCATGGGAAGCAACAATTCTCAAAAGGTTCAAGGAAGTGTCATATTCAATAAAAGTTACAAAATCAACATTTTTTTTAGACATACATGTTTATTCTTCCCTTGTTTTAAAGTTCATTTTTTTAATAATATTTTAAGAGCATTAAAACAAGTATATAAATCCAAAGGACACATAAAATTAAAAACAACTAACAAAAGTAAGGCCACCACAATCCCACCAAGAGATTCAAAGTACACCCAATAATAAAATTTACTCACAACATTAAAAAAGAGAAACAATAACAAAAACCAAAGCAACATAGGCCCATATCACCAAATAGATCCAAAAATCTAGGTCCAAATAACCTAACTATCAATAATAGGTCCCAAATGAGTTTTACCAGTCTCTATAATCATATCATTATCTTGATCATCTTGGTTAGGGACGTTATTATGAGGCTCAGGTCCTTACTATCTACCACTACTTATACTTTAAAAACTAACTTAATTTGAACCTCCACTTGAGAAAGAAGGTGACTCATTATACATTCTTGAATCTACTCTAATAGCTTGTCCCTATCACTCCTACTCCCATTATCTATGAAGTTTTACCAAAATATTATTTACATTCCTATCAATTAAATACTCAACATTATTTATAACCATACCCCCATACCCCCAAAAAGGAATCCACAAAAAAATATTTTAATAATGAGAGGAATTAAAAGCACATAAGGATGCTTTGTCTTTCCTCTCCTGATCAGAACAACCTATATTCTCATGCCTAACATCAATTATATCATGTGCCTATTGAAAGTGTTGACATGAGGTTTGCAAAATAGTAAGTAGTTTATCATTAATCTCAACAACTTATTCCTTATTGTAGATAACAAAATCTAATTTATATAACATATTAGTATTGTATACTTTAAGAATGACTACTAGGTATCTACCGTTCAGTTCTAGACCTCCCTACTACATAAAGACTCACATTTACCATCTCATTGTGCTTAGCTACTTGTCTTATGGTTTGAACCTATCATTTATGATGATATATATCTCCTACACTATATAAAAATCCTAAAACTTGATATTTATCCTTCATTATTAGTTTCAAATCCTCATAAACTTCTTAGCCTTATAAATACTTATGTTCCACACATGAACACTTGCATCAACACAAGTGTCCAGATTATTATTAAGTGTCAGATCCTTAAAATTAATCTAATTTGAAAATATTTTGGATGCCATTCATTGGATATTTTATCTTATTAAACCATTATGCAAGATTTTTAAAAATATTTGGTATAAAAAAAAATCTAATCCTAATCATTATTCATCTAGAAAATACCAACCAAGCACCTATTCAAGCTCATTCAATTAATTTGAAAAACTAAGTAATACTATCCTAATCTTCCTTATTTTTATACCATTCATAGGAACAATCATATTATAGGTTTGAAGCACTCAAAAAATAACCCTTAATCAATATTTTTCAAGTTATAAGCTAGATCATTGTATGCCTTTGTATATAGTATATTGTACCCTTGTGCACACACAAACAAACACCTAGGGGAGAAATACACATGTATACTACCCTCCTTGGAGGATTGACTATGTAGGAAAACACTCATTAATAATGATGTCCTTGAGGTCAGATTAACATCATGAGCCTAATAACCCATTTCTGGTAAGGTACAAAGACCTAAGGTGAAGAGCTAGGGTTTGATCTATATATTTTCATTGATAACCTATGTGCATGGATAAAATACATCAACATAAAGGTGATTAAAAAAATAGTAGTATTTAGGTAGTCACTTTGAAATATAGTGAATATACTTATATGATAGTTTCATTAAGATTTAGACATATTCGATAATGCAAGTTTCCATAGGTCGATGCAAGTGTCCAGGCCTCCAGAAACAATATTTCCAAAATCTGATGACTAGACCCTGATCTTGCCCCTTATTATTTACACATTTTTAATTTTTATATCTACCTATAAATTTATAGATAAGCCAAGTATTATATATTCTTCATGTTTATGTAATCAAACTATTATTTTGAGTGTAATTTATATATTTATCATAACTTAACACTTAGATTTAGAATATTCATTTATCTAAGTTTTCAATTAATTGACCTACTCTAGAATAACTTATTCTTCTTTGTGCATATGATATTATGCCACATTAACACTTAAAATGTCCAAAATGGTTAAAATTTTGGTGAACATGATCATTGCGCCTTATTATGCAACCATTATTGGCTCTAAGGTTTTTCAGCTTCCTACGATTTCATACTTCACTTCCAATCTAATTTATTATTTATTTTACCAAAGATAAATTAAAGGTTTCCCACATGGAACCATTTTAAAGTTAAAGAACAATGTTTTATTGATAGTAGGTATATATTTATAAAGGCATAGATATTTAGCACAAGCAATTTCAAAAATTACCAAGTGAACAAAAGCATGCATGTTTAACCCATTTCATTGAGCTACATACCCCTAAATATTCTAATAGTCACCATCTTACTCCCATTATTCACTAATGACCTATGTTTGGTTCCAAAATAAACACTATTAGTAACCGAAAAGGTAAGCCCTCACATCATGGTGATGGTCAACACATTCCAAAACTTCTTAAAATAAATTTGGATACATGTGGGAAAAGTCTCCTTTATTTAATCATGAAAATATTTGTAATGTTCACAAGGATACTATGACCTCTCTACAAACATCAAATGATGGTATTTTTTCTCAATGAAAAATAATACAATTACTAAAGGTTCCTAAATTTCCAAATGATGCACCCATTATTAATAATGTGAACTCCAATCTCCCATCATTTAATCACATGATTTTTCACACTATTGACAAGGACATCATGGATTCCTTACAAAATCCAAATAATGTACCTTTATTAAGTTTTTAAAAAATTTCAAGAAATATGAAACTATGAAAGATTTCAAATTTTTAAAATAAGGCATCATTACCAAATATTTTCAAATGAAGTACTATTTTACCAAAGATTCCAAAACTTTTACATGATATACCAAAGTTTCCAAAAATTTAAAATGATATACCATTACCAATATTTCAAAAATTTTCAAAAAACATACCATTACCAAAAGTTCCACATGTTTCAAGTGATGAAAATGTCAAATAATTTTCCTATAATGATGAAACATCTATTATTCCTATGTTACAAATAGATGGTGAATTACAACCAATAATTAAATCTTTTCAAAATTTAACAATTGCTACTACTTATATTATGTCTATGATGAGCGCTATAGGAGATATCTAAAGGCAAGTCTCACTTATCAAAGTACAAATGCCATCTTATAATGCTACTACTAATGATAACATTATCCACATCAACCTCTTGAAAAATGTGTATTTGAATATCCTTACCCACAAGAGGTTATCATGCCAATATTACCTTAATTTTTTTCCCATGAAGATCCTTAAAAACATATAATTCAATATGTAAATTCTTTTGAAAATTGGGCTAAATATGAGCTAATTTTGTTAAAAACATTTCATATGAACTTTATACATGAAGGTTGAGATTGGTTCTATAGTTTATTAAATGCTTCCTTAACTATATTCAATAAATTATAATATGTTTTCTTCTTAGCCTTTAATACAGCCAATGTGCCAAAATTTACATTGGAACATTTGCAAATCTTCAAACAAAAAGATGATGAATATCTTCAAGATTATGATATTTGGTTTGAAAATGCATTATATTTCTTAGCATATCAACCTTTTGATTTGGAACTATAATTTATATTTAGTGGAGGTCTTAATCCTCCATTAAATGAAATGGAATTACATAAATGTTATACCTCATTTACCCACCTATACATGTATGTGCATATATATGCATTTTTCCTACTAAAATATAACAAATAATTAAATGTATCTCCTAAAAAGTACAAATTCTTTGTACATGATACATATAATGGGAATGAATTACCAAGTGAATATACTAAGAAAATGTGGCATTATAAAAAATTATATGACACCCTTACAAAATTTACTCAATACGAGACCAATACTAGATTGACACACTTCAAAACCACTTTATATTGAACCAAGAAAAGAACATCCTCACTAAAAATATTTAACAATTATATTATTCACGGTTGGAAATTGATTTCACCATAACCATATTGATCTGACAAAGAAATAATTTTTTTTAATGAAATAAATCTAGAACAACTTAGTTATAAAATCAAAGACTTACATCATAACGAAAATTGGAAAAACTCATTGGGATACATAACATTATTAATTACTTGTGGTCCATGTGTTGTCCAAACAAAGATGTGGGTTACGACCCATACAACTCAATAGAATTTTACATTGTGTAAATTTTGGATATAATAAATGGAAGCTAAAATAGATAAAAATCAATAAGGTATTTCATTTTCCTACAAGGTAATATTAGTTCACATACCACATGATGGTGATGGTAATTATTATTGACCAAATTTAACTTTTAGGTCAAATTGGGGCACCCCTAGTAAAACACTTGGATTTTTAGGTCTATAATGGGGTATAATATATTGTCATGAGGTGTTTTGTAGGTTAATTTATGTCAACTAATGTTATATTAGCTTTGGTCAATTAGATTTTCTGTCCTTATATCATTTTTGGCTCATTTGATGGGTCAAAATAGTGCATTTAATGCTTTATAAGGGTTTATTGGGAAATGTGAAAGTTTAAAAACATTATTTCATTTCCCATGTGTCATTATAAGTATTAGATAACTGACACTACTAAAAAGTTGGTAGGTTGTTTAGAAAAAGTTAATTTTCTTAAGGAAAAAGGAGAAAGTGGCACTTATATGGCCTCCTTGGGAAGTGTACCACTTGGAAAAGGTGTATATGTGATTATTAATCTTCCCCACACTCATATACACACATTAATTTATCTATAATTATCATTTCTTTCTCAAAACCATTCTACTCTTTTTTTGGCTTTTTAGACACACAAAAGTGACTTATAGGTTTTTACTTGGTACGAACATCTCAAGATGTTTTAGGAAAAATAATTTTGGGAAGTTAAATTAAAATTAGATAATTTAATTTAAATATAATAAATTATAATAATGGTGGCCAATTATTCATGAACCATCCTCATGAAGTTGATTGTGCAAATCTGCTAGCCGTTTCATGCACCCTATGGGTTTTGCTCTTTTTTGGGAGAATGCATATGAAAAATTTGGTGATGTTAGATAAAGAGGAATTTTTATTCCTTATCAGATTATATAAATTCTTGGTTTTAAGTTTCATGGTGTTTTGATATGTCAAATGCATCAAGATTACAAGATAAACATTTTTCTATGTGGTGGGCAGGTTTTTACTATTTCTAGTACCTTCATGCTTTGGTAATGGTTCAATAAGGTGGGGATAAGTTAATTATAATTTTATTAATTACATATCAATCCCCTCACCTTTAAGTCTTATCCTCCAAGGCAACATTCTATGAATTGCACTCAAATTATACACTTGCACACATCTAACCATTAATGATCATTTACAAGTGTCCTCATAAGGTATTGCATGTGAAAATGAGTTTTAGTACTGAGTTAAGGGTTTGAATTTGATATCCATTCATTTGAGACCTTTGAGAGGGCCTAAATTGAGCACAAGTGTATATGTTCTTACTGACTATCCATCTTGTTTCATTGCATGCATATACTAAAAATCAACATCTATAGGTGGTGCTAACAGAGTATGAAATCACCCTTTGAAATGTTTAATTGATATTGAAACTCTCTTATAGGCCCTATAATTAATAAAAAATCATGAATCCAATTTTTAAAGGCTAATATGGATAAGCAAGGTTGATAGGTCATCTTTAAATATTGACTAAGTTTTCAGGCCCATAGTTCCTAAAAATGTAGAACAGAGGTCCATCAAGTTTTTAAAAATATCATATGACATGGTACATGAGATAATGTGAAGGTCCAAATGGTTTGATTTTATAAAATATATCATAGAGAAGTACCATATAAAAATTGGAGGCCAAATGAGCAATGGGAGTTTGTTTTGAATAGGTTATAATATGGCATTTGTTTACTAAAAATCATTAGTGAAATTTATAGGCTTTAACTCCCAAAATTGATCTTTGACCCATGTCACATATCTAAACTATGCCTTCATGTTGAAATGGTTTTGATGATGGATAAAAAACATTTATAAGCTAAAATTAGCCATTAGAGGAAGTTAGTTTTTTATGAGTGAGTTTCTTGGCACCTACAGGTACCCCTTTACAAGGAAACACCTACCTACAGCTAGCCCAAGGCTTAAACAAGAGAAGGTGTTTACCTTGTAAGGGTTGAGGTATAGTGATATGATTAGGAAGTTTCAAAGATATTATTATTTTCAAGATTCCATAAAACTATAGGTGTTAAAAAATAATCAAATTCCAATTTGAATTGGCTAGTAAGAACAAATCAACACCTTCAACCAAGCTTAAAGGAGGAAAATATAGTCTTGTCAGTTAAGAAAGATAAGAAGACCTTGAAACATGTTTGGTAAGGTTTTGAGCATGAATATAAAAATAAATATTGATTTGAGGTAGCTTAAATGAATTTAGATAGTTTTCATGGATTTTTGATGCAAGGATCAAAGGAAAAAGACATCTACAAGTCCCACATAGTCAATTGTAGTTGATTGCTAGGCGCAAAGAGTAAGAAAGTTTAGGTTCTTGATATGAGTTTGATCTAAGTATGCATAAAGGAGCTTAAATTAATGATATATGACCATGGAAATATGCAATTTGTTTGGTGAAACATGTTCAAGACCCTCATATGTATTTCTAGTTCATACAAATGACCCAAATCAACACCTACAACATGGTTCCCAAGAGCAGGTCACAATCATGACAAAATGAAGATAGGAAGGCCTTAGTAAAGCATGAGAATGTGGTAAATAACTTGAAATGGTACATGAAATTTAAATTATGATAAGTAACCTTTAAAAATAAATATATTCACCTATAAGTCCTTACATTCCTCAACACTATTGAATGTGTTAACCTTAACAGGCAGTGAGATGAGAAGTATACATGGGTGATGAGTTAGAGTCACTTAGGGTGAAATAATGAGTTAAAATTAGTGTTATATTATTAGGATGGTTTATGGATAATATAGGAAACTTTAGGATTATATTTTTAAAGATTAAACACTACTCACAGGCTCATTTTTTTGAATGGGCAGAGTAAATTGACACTCATGCCTAACTAGGTAAACATGTAGTTCAAGATGAAAATGTAGTTGTTAATGGTTTTTTGCCTAGTGAAAACCTAGGAAAGGATGGCGATAACATTTTGGCATCTCTATTTTAGTATAATCAGTAGAGATGAGGCTCCCAATGATGCCAGACACAGTCCATTCTTTCAAACCCTGCACACAACCTCTTTCTTAACAGTTTGTCTAGGTTTTGTGATTTTGAAGGGTCTATGCATAAGACCAAAGGATAATTTTTTGTGTAGATAACCCTTATAAATTTAAGGATACTATTAGAGTATTTTTATTTTTAGCCAAATAGGGGAGGTACCCCCTATTTTGTCTTAGATAGGGGGTACTCCCCTCATCCTTGGAATTGGTAGTTTTGGTGAGTAAGGTAAGAGGATGAGGTCAGAAGCCAAAGAGACATATCAAAAGGTTATGGAAATATTAGAGACATATAAAAAAATCATGGAAAATAATTATAGAGAGAAGAAATTAAATAGGGTTCCCAAAATCTCAAGGGTTGTAGTCAAACCTATTGAACATGGTTAAGCCTAATGCCCAAACAAGGAGTCATCATCATTTATAACATAAAGTGAGCATTAAAATGAATTGGAACATGTTTGAGGGACCCTAAAATATATTTTTAGGATATTTTTATGGAAAGAAGACAACAAAAGGGTCATTTTGGGCTTAAGCTTATAAACAACCTACTAAGCCAAGATTAGGCCTATGGCCAAAATGAGAGTCCTTTAAACTTATAACATGAGGTGATCTTTATATCCTTTCGAGAAATATCCATGGGGTCACCACAGAGATTTCAAATCTTTTATAGAGAAAAATAAACCTTGGAAATGCCATTTTGGCTTAGAAACCAACTCAAGCTTGTAGGAAGGAGAGAGAAGCTTGATAGACCATCTTTTGAAGCTCATATCTTTCATGAAAATTTGAATAGGAGTCAAAGGAATTAGGAGATGTTATTGGGGTACATGAAAACCATTTTTGTGAAATTTTATTGAAGTTTGGATTTCCAAACTTTATGAACTAACCTTAAGACCAAAAAAAGGCCTAAAACCTTACTAAACCCTTGCCAAGGACCCATTTAGGGAAATGGAGTTGGATAGATGATAAAATGAAATAGTTTGTCCATAATGATGACTTTAAGTTGGATATGACTCCATTAGGATACTTTAAACCAAGATTAGTTGTAAATACTTATACGGATGGGGGTAGAAATAGGGGTTTTATCACTATTTTGTGTGTTGTGCAAGCTATATAAAGAGTTAAGAGATGAAACAAAGTTTGGATGGAATATTAAGAGTTAAGATAACTAAAAATATTTATTTCATGCCTTAAAACAACTTATATGTGCCAAAACTAGGTGATTCAACTTAGCTAATCAAATTTGGCATATTGGACAAGCTAGTGAAGAAGATGGAAAACTTTAAGTGAGATAAATTTAAGGTGTCCCTGATGCTTATAAGTCAATTTAGGGCCTTAAAAATTGTCATTAAATACCTACCATGTATTTTCATGGACAATTGATGTAAATTTTAAGGCCAAGTGTGCATGGTGCATGGAAGGGCAGTTTTCTTGATAACAGATGATGATGGCTCATTTTTAGAGGGTTTCAAAGGACCAAGCATATAACCAATTCATGGAGAGGAATGTATGAGAGACTTTAATTCTGTTCCAATAATTTGGAATATTTATCATTAGTTATGGGACGTTCAAACATGCCCAATCATGAAGGTAGTTTTTCTATGAGAAATAGAGAGTTTTATGCTACTTTCCATGAAGTTTGTGATTTGGGTTGACACATGTAGCTCTTGACCTTGCATGGTTCATACCATGTATTTATTACATGAAAAATTAAATCCTTGAATCATATTTAAAAGTGTCCTTGTAACCCTTGGACTTTCCTTCTTCTCTCTCTCTCTCTCTCTCTCTCTCAAGTTCTTTTAGAAGCAGCCATTTTGGCATTATACGAGATGCTCCACCTGAGTATGGTGAAGCCCTACTCATTTTTATAAATTTTGATAAATAAAATGACTAATTTTTACCTCTTTCATGATTTTTCATAGTGTGATTTACTTGAATATTGAATTTTCTTAGTGAAGACTATGGATTCCTTAGCAAGTTACCATATTCTCTCAACTATTTGTAGCTTCTTCTTGCAGGGAATGTGATGTGTTTTAGTAAATGTCAAAGTATAAGTGAGTTAGTATTTTAATTATCACCTTCATAGGCCTCTTGTCTAGTCCTATTAGCTTTACACATTCATCTATAACCTCATAATGTAACATTGATGCAAGAAGACTTAGATTGGAAAAGTGTATGTTTTGGTTAGTTTCTTGGTATCAAGTATAGAATACATATGGTTGGAAGTCATCATTAAATTTATTGTATCACCTCCATTAGATTAGTTTTTTTTTAGTTATATTTCTCCATTTTCACCCCAAATTTTAGTTGTAGGTTCAATCTTAAGTGGTACATCAAGGGAGCTAACCCTATCTAGAGACTCACCTCATTCCTTAGGCTACCCAAAATCCTAGAGGTGATTCAATTGTGCCACTTGGATGAGGAGAGCTTTGCATCTCATAAAAGGGTGAAAATACAAGTGAAAATAATTTTGGAATGATTGGTGAGACTCTTATTCCAAGAGCTGGAATATTTTTGGTGTTGTCCTTCAACACATCAGCCTTTGGAGGTATCTTTTCAAGCATCAATGGTGACTTTGAAGACATATAAACTAGTCAATAAACCCAAGTTATCATTTGAATATTGATGGTAACATATTTTATTTGTATTCTTGCTTTAAATGAAGATCTATGGCTGAACTTGGTGTTGATTTCTTGTTTACATAAGTTGGTGAGATATTTCAAGCTTGTGTCATTCCCTATCAATATGAACATGTCCTTGGTTAATCTTGTCATGACCCTTTCCAGCCATAATATGAATTTCATCAGCCTCAATATGATCATATCTATCCCATACATGATCCTTACCATTCCTATAGTCAACCTTCTTATTCGTGGTCAACCTAATCCTTTCTCCAATCAGCCCATTTCCACCTTCAAACAAGCACTTTTGGGATATGAAAGGTATATGTTATAGCTTGATACTCTAAGGGGATGTGGTCAAGGGATTCCTAATCATTCCATCCATAAAGTGATAAATTTATTAGAGTTATTCAAGAAATAGTAGGTACCTATTGAAAAATCTAATTGGCATAGGCTCACGAGTGATATGCTAAATGTGAGTGGTTTGATTGAATCTTTGGAAGAGAAGATAAACATTCATGAGAGGCAACCTTAAAAATTATATCAACCTTCATACCCACTTCTCCAAGTTCCTTATCATCCATACATGACCCCTAATCATGAGCTAAATCAAGTCTTTTGAAGTCATCCTTTTTCAAATCAATTGGATGAAAGAGTAGAAAAGAGAAATATTGTGTTTGAGGCAAATCTTGATTGGAAAATTGAGTTGGAAAATATGCATATACAACAGTCCATGTTGGCAGCAAAGGAAGTGGAGTTCAAACCCTCATTTCCTTCTCACATTGTATCCCCACCACCTCAAAAGGAGACTCATAATTCCAATGTCCTGTGTTGGAGTAAGATAGTGGAGTCATGGGGAAAGAAGGAGGAGAAAAGTCTTGATCAAGCGTATGAAATTGAGAAGAAATATAATCCTAATATCCTAAACTAGAGAAAAATAGTAGAGTCATGGGGAAATAAATAAGATGGAATTATTGTCAAAGAGTGTGAAGTGGAAAATGGAGTTGATATTTTTAAAGTCCCTCCCACCCTTCCTAAAAATGATTCTTGTGTTTAATGGCAGCCCTCATGCACTGATCCTCATGATGAGTCCTATGAGCTTCAAGAGACACTTTTCCAATAGAACTTAGCCAAGAAAATAGAGGAGATAGAAACAAAAATTAAGATATTAAGTCAAGGTGTGATGGAAGGTTTAGACCAAAGAGAAGATCCTATTCCTAAACACATCCCATCTCCCCTCCCTCAAGAGATTCCCAAAGATGCTCCTACCTTGCATTCTCAATTTGATTTGGAGTTCTATGTGCCACCTCCACCAACTAGTTCATATTGTCTTTACCCCATAACCCTTTGAATTGATAGACCTATGGTATGGGAACCAAAGGAGGATCAGTTGGTTGATAAAGAAAGAGAACACTTGCTTGAAGAAAACCTACCTCCTTGGTAGCCTCATTGGGATAGATCACATGATTTCAAAATGCCTAGTCTTGGCATCACCATGAAGGAAGTTGAAGATCTTTCAACCCTTGACAAAAGAGATCATATTATTATAACTGAAGTTCAATTTAAAATCCCTCAAGAGGTCTCAAGTGATGAATAGAAGGTAAGTTCTTGTGTTGAATCTCTTTGCTTGGTTGATGATGAAGAATGTTTTCTTTGTGTTGAAGAACCTATCTTGAGAGAGGCAAATAAAGAGGAAAATGCTCAATTCATGGCTAATAAAGAAGACCTCAAGAGTGTTTATGAGGAAGAAATTACCATAGGGACTACCTTTGGTTAACAAAAAGTCAACTCACAAGCTTTTGCCTCCATATTTAAATTGGAATGGACTATCAATAAGGTAGAACACTTTCAAGCCATCCCTCAAGAAGTGGTAGTCTTGAGAGATTATCTTGAGATAAAGATAGAGGAACTAGCACTTAAAGATGATCTAATAAAAGATAAAGAAAAGGTGATTTCTTGTGTGGAGATTTCAAATTGGGTTGATGAGGAAGGATGTCTTCCTTTTTCCAAAGAGGAATAAATGATCAACAACTCTTTTCTCACTTTACAAGATACCATGGATAGGCAATGAATAGTTCTTAATCAACTTTTAGATGACTTGTTTAAAATCATTGAAGCAAGATATATTCCTCTTCAAGGAGGTTATGAGCTGGTCAAAGATGGATAAGGAAACATTGGTACTCAAGTAAGTATACAAAGGGAAATCAATCTTTCAAATCTATCATTTAAAGAAGCATACACATTTATTGATGACATGTTTGAAGTCATCAAGATGGGATATCACCCTCTCAACCATTTGGGAGAAACACATCAGCTCTTGAAGGAAGGAATAAGCTCTTATTAGCCTCGATATTTTAAGGAACATGAAATTAATCTTCTTAAATCCATGCCTACTAAGGAGATACAAGTTGATGATGAGGTGCAGAGTGGGAAGCAGTATGAAGTATGTGAACATGTTCAAGAGGAATATGTATTCATTAGAGACCTATTTAAGGATGATTTACTTGAGATTAGATCAAGTGAAGTGCCAAGGAAGAGGTTTGATCCACAAATCACTCAATCCAAAGAGAAGCATGCTTGGCACTATGTTTCATTTCACCATGAGGATGATTCAATAAGTTTTCCTTTTGATCTAGGAAAGGAAGCATGTTTAGTTTCTAGTTTTACATAATAGGTTATTTCCTAATTCCCCTAAGTGCTTGGAGCACATCTGTGTGTTTTACTTTCCTTGTGTGTGTCCTTTAATTTGTGTGGTTGAGGTAGTCATTAGTTATCTCATCTTAGTCAAATTTGGTAGTCAATGGTCAAATTATTCTTGTTTGTCTCAGATTTAGATGACTCCTAAGCCTAATGGACTGATAAGGCTACTAGCTTAGTTAGTATAACAGGCATACTGCCCCTATGAGTCACCAATTTGTTGACCAAATTTGACTATTAGGTCAAATTAGGGAACCCCTAATGGATTTTTAGGTATATAAAGGGGGTATAATATATTTTCATGAGGTGTTTTATAGGTTAATTGATGTCAACTAATGTTATATTAGCTTTGGTTAATTAGTTTTTTGTCCTTATATCATTTTTGGGTCATTTAAGGGGTCAAAATAATGCATTTAATGATTTTTACGAGTTTATTGGGAAATGTGAAAGTGTAAAAACATGATTTCATGTCCCATGTGTCATTATAAGTCTTAGATAATTGACACTACTAAAAATTTAGTAGGTTGTTCAGAAAAAGTCAATTTTCTTAAGGAAAAAGGAGAAAATGGCACTTGTACATCCTCCTTGGGAATTTTACCACTTGTAAAAGGTTTAATTGTGACTATTAATATTTACCACACTCAAATAAATTCTTTAATTTATCTGGAACTATCATTTTTTTCTCAAAACTGCTATGCTCTTTTCTTGGCTTTCTAGACACATAAAAGTAACTTGCAAGTTTTTACTTGGTACAGATAGCTCAGGAAGTTTAAAGGAAAATAATTTGGGTAGGTTAAAATAAAATCATATAAATTAATTTAAATATAATAATTTAAAATAATTCTATCCTATGCTTCATGAACCATCCTCATGAAGTTGACTATGTAAATCTACTAGCTGTTTCATGTACCTTATGGGTTTTGATCTTGTTTGGGAGAATATGTATAAACCAGTTGGTTATGTTGGATAAAAATGATGTTTTAACCCTTATAAGATGATACAAATTCTTTTTTTTAAGTTTCATGGTGTTTTGATAGGTCAAACGCATCAATATAGTAAGATAAGCATTTTTCTATATGGTGGGCAGCTTTCTACTATTTTTAGTACCTTCATGCTTTGGTAATGGTTTAATAAGGTGGGTATAAGTTAAATATAATGTTATTAAGGAAATATAAATCCCATAAAATTTCAATCTTATCCTCTAAGGAAACATTCTATGAATTTCACTCATTGTATACACTTACACACATTCATCCATTAAAGTGCATTTACATATGTCCTCATAAGGAATTACATGTGAAAATGAGTTTTAGTACTGATTTAAGGTTTTTAAGTTGATATAAATTCATTTTATACCTTTTATAGGTACTAAATTTATCACAAGAGCACATGTTCTTATTGACTATCTATCTTACTTCATTGCCTGCACATACTAAAAATCAACATCTATAGGTGGTGTTAACAGAGCATGAAATCACCCTTTGAAATGTTTAATTGATGTTGAAACTATATTAAAGGAAATATAATGAATTAAAAATCATTAAATAAATTTTTAAAGTCTAAGATGGATAATAAATATTGATAGGTCATCTTCAAATGTTGATTGAGTTTTCAGGCCCATAGTTCCTGATAATGTAGAACAGAGGTCCATCAAGTTTTTGAAAATATCATATGACATGGTACATGAGATAATGTGAATGTCAAAATGGTTTGGCTTTATAAAATATAGAATATATAAGTAACATATAAAAATTTGAGGCCAAATGAAAAATGGGAGCTAGTTTTGAATAGGTTATAATATGGCATTTGTTTACTTAAAATCATTATAGGCTTTAACTCCAAAAATTGATCTTTGACCCGTGTCATATATCCAAACTATGAATTCATGTTGAAATGGTTTTTATGATGTATAATAGCATTTATAATATAAAAATAACCATAATAATAATTTATTATGCAATTATTTGGTTTCTTGGCACCTATAGGTACCCCTTTACAAGGAAACACCTACCTACAGCCAGCCCAGGGCTTAAATAAGAGAAGGTGTTTATCTTGAAAGGGTTGAGGTATAGTGATATGATTAGGAAGTTTCAAATGTATTATTATTTTAAATATTTCATAAAACCTTAGGTGTTAAAATATAATCAAATTCCAAGTTGAATTGGCTAGTAAGAGCAAATCAACACCTTCAGCCAAGCTTAAAGGAGGAAAATATAGTTTTGTCAGTCAAGAAAGCTAAGAAGACCTTGAAACATGTTTGGTAAGGTTTTGAGAATGGATATAAAAATTAATGTTGATGTGATGTAACTTAAATTACTTAATATATTTCTCATGGAGTTTTGATGCAAGGATTAAAGGAAAAAGACATCTACAGGCCCCACATAGTGAACTATAGTTGACTGTGAGGGGCAGAGAGTAAGAAAGTTTAGGTCCTTGATATGAGTTTGATATAAGTATGCAAAAATGATATTAAATTAATGATATATGATCATGTAAACATTAAATTAGGTTGGTACAATGTGTTCAATACCCTCATATGTATTTTTAGTCCATATAAATGACCCAAATCAACACCTATAATAGGGTTCCCAAGAGCAGGTCATAATCATGACAAAATGAAGACATGAAGGTCTTATAAAAGAATGAGAAGGTGGTAAATAAATTTAAATTTTCCATTAAATTTAAATTATGATATGTAACCTTTCAAAGGAAATATATTCACCCACAAGTCCTTACATTCCTCAACACTATTGACTGTGTTGACCTTAACAGGCAATAAGATGAGAAGTATGCATGGGTAATGAGATAGAGTCACTTTGGGTGAAATAATGAGTAAAAATTAGTGTCAGATAATTAGGATGGTTTATGGAGAATCTAGGACACTTTATTATTAAATTTTTAAAGATGAAATACTACTCACAGGCTCATTTTTTTGAGTGGGCAGAGTAAATTGACACTCAGGCCTAACTAGGTAAAAGTGTAGGTCAAGATGAAAATGTGGTTGGTAAAGGTTTAAAGCCAAGTGAAAACATAGGAAAGGATGGTTATCACCTTTTGGAATTTAATTTTTAGTATAATCAATAGAGATGAGGCTCCCAATGATGCCAGACATAGTCCATTCTTTCAAACCCTACACACAACATCTTTCCTAACAGTCTATTTGGGTTTTATGATTTTGAAGGGTCTATGCATAATAAAAAAGGATCATTTTTTGTGTAGATAAAAATTATAAATTTAAATATACTATTCGAGTATTGTTCTTGTTAGGCAAATAGGGGAGGTACCCCTATTTTATCTTAGACAAAGGGTACTCACCTCATGCTTAGAATTGGTAGTTTTGGTGAGTAAGGTAAGAGGATGAGATCATAAGAAAAAGAGACATATAAAAATGATATGTAAATATTAGAGACATATAAAACAAGCATGGAAACCAATTACAAAGAGAAGAAATTAAATAGGGTTACCAAAACCTCAGGGGTTGCAATCAAACCTATTGAACATGGCTAAGCCTAATGCCCAAACAAGGAGTCATCATCATTTATAACATAAAGTCAGACTTATAATGAATTGGAACATGTTTTAGGGACCATAACAGAGATGTTAAATCTATTTGGATGGAAGGAAGATAACAAAAGTTCAATTTGGGCTTAAGCTTACAAATAACCTACTAGGCCAAGATTAGGCTTATGCCCAAAATGAGAGTCATTTACACTTATAGGCTGAGGTGATATTTATATAATATTGAGACATATCCATGGGGTCAAAAAAGAAGTTTCCAATATTTTGAAGAGAAAAATAAACCTTGGAAAGGCCATTTTTGGCTCAGAAACTAACTTAAGCTTGTAGGAAGGAGATAAATAAGCTCGATAGACCATATTTTGAAGCTCATATATTTCATGAGGATTTGTATGGGAATACAAGGAATTTGGAGATTTTATTAGGGTCCTTGAACACAATTTTTGTTAAATTATTTTGAAGGTTGGATGTCCAAACTTTATGAACAAACCTTAAGACCAAAAACATGCATAAACCTTACTAAACCCTTGCCAAGGACCAGTTTTGGGAAATTGAGTTATATAGATGATAAAATGAAATATTTTGTCAAAAATTATGATTGTAATTTTTATAGGACTCCCTCAAGATACTTCACACCAATATTAGTTGTACGAACTTTTATGGATGGGGGTAGAAGTAGGGGTTTTCTCACTATTTTGTGTGTTGTGTAGGATATAGGAAGAGTTAAGAGAAAAAAAGTTTATAAGAAATATTAATACTTAATATAACTCTAAATATTAAGTAAATTCCATGAAATAACTTCTATGTTCCTGAACCATGTGATTCAACTCAGCTAGTCAAATCTGGCATATTAGACAAGTTAGTGAAGAAGATGGAAAACCTCAAATGAAGTGAATTTAAGGTGTCCCTAATGATTATAATTACATGGAGGGACTTTAATATTTTAATTAAATCCATCCCATTTATTTTCATGGACAAATGATGACAATTTTGAGGCCAAGTGTGTAGGGTGCATGGAAGGGCAATTTTCTGGACAACAGATGATGATGGCTCACTTTTGGAGGTTTCTAGAGTACCAAGCATGAAACAAATTCATGGAGAGTCATTTATAAGATAATAAATTCAATTCCAATTATTTTTACTGATCCTCATCAGTTATGGGATGTTCAAGTAGTCCCAATCATGAAGGTAGTTTTTCTATGTAAAATGGAGAGTTTTGTACCACTTTCCATCAAGTTTATGACTTGAGTTGACACTTGTATCTCATAAAATTTAATGGTTCATCCCATTTAATTATCACATGCATAATTAACTCATTTAATCAGATTTACAAGTTTCCTTGTGACCCTTGGACTTCTCTTCTTCTCTATCTCTCTCTCAAGTTCTATAAGAACTAGCCATTTTGGCATTGTATGGGATGCTCCACCTAAGTATGGAGAAGACCATATTATTTTTATACATTTTGATCTATAAAATTACTAATTTTTACCTTTTCCATTACTATTCATAGTGTTCTTTACTTGAATTTTGAATTTGCTTAATGAAGACTATGGATTCCTTAGCAAGTTATCATATTCTCTCACCTATTTGAAACTTCTTCTTCCAAGGCATGTGATGTGTTATAGGAAATTTCAAAGTCTAAGTGAGTTATTATTTTAGTTATTACCCTCATAGGCCTCTTTTCTATTCCTCCTAGCTTTTCACATTCATCCATAACCTCATAATGTAACATTGATGCAAGAAGACTTAGATTGGAAAAGTGTATGTTTTTGTTAGTTTCTTGGTCTCAAGTGTATCATACATATGGTTGGAATTCATCATTAAATTTGGTGTATCACCTCCATTACTTTATTTTTTTTTCATTTATATTTCTCCCTTTTCACCCCCAATTTTAGTTTTAGGTTCAATCCTAAGTGGTACATCAAGGGAGCTAGGCCTATCTAGAGACTCACCTCATTCCTTAGGTTACCCAAAAGCCTATATGTGATTCCATTGTGCCATGTGGATGAGGAGAGCTTTGAATCTACTCAAAGGGTGAAAATACAAGTGATAACAATTATACTAAGAAAAAAAGGAGATAAGATGGTCATGCTATGAAGCTTTTTCACTCAAAATGGTCCAATCATAATAAACATGATCGATTTGTTGGACATTGACCAAAACAAATCAAATATTCCAAAATTTTAAAAAAATCAAATATTCAAGAAAATACAAAACACTTAAATAAATTCAAAAATATAAAAATATTCAATGTTAACATGTTTACTAGATTCTTGGCATCTATGATGTTTACTTTATGGTAGTATATAACATATCATTTATATACACATATATGTTTCACATTTACTTGAGTGTGATAAGGATAGCCTAGACACATGATACTTACACATACAAATGTTGGAATTTTCCTCTTCCTGCACAATATACTATTTTGAGGGAATTTTCCCTACTTGATCATGATCAACACATGTTATATTATTTTATGACCATCTTTCCATTATCATGTTGAGCTTATATACTATCACTTACACATGCCTATACTCATGTTTACATCTTTCAAAATGTACTTGATATGCTATATTACATATTTTTTTTGCTTTCACATATAAGAAAAGACTCCATTAAGCCATTTGATGCTTTCCTAGAACTCCTTCTCACCCTTCAAAATGTACACTGATCTAGTGTTCTATAGAGACTTTAATAGCAAGGTATATGTTGTTATTTTTGAATAATGAATATTAAATTTGTGATTAATATCAACCCACAAGGCCAATAAATAAATCAATAAGAGTTCATTGAAGGTATTTAATCCCTTATAAAACTAAGCAAAAGATGAACAAACCCTAATCAATGCCAACATAAAATTATCATCCTTGAGATTCCACCACATAGATTTATATCCCTAACATCTTAATCCAATCCTAATAAATATGGTTTTAACCATTACTAGATGTTTAAAAATTTTCCATGCTTTCCAAGTTGATTGAAATATAGGGGAACTAATAACTTTAATAGAGAAACATCAATCTAAAAGATCCAAAATGTGAAATCCTTTCCATTATTGCTTACCTTTAGGGAATCCTTTCACCATGTTATTTTTAATCTTAATTATTCATGTTTAATTAAAATTAAAGGCTATATTATTCCAATTAATTTCAAGAGTGATACCTTGGATTATTAAATACTTTAATCTCAACCCACCTATCACTTTGGGCTTGCAACAAATGTCCCAAGCAATAACATGTATTTTCATGTTCCCCTTGCCATTAGAACATGAGAAATACATAATAATATTATGGAGTTTTTTATTTGAGCCTTATTTAATAGATAATATGAGGATTAGTAGATGATGTAATATTTAATATTTTTCTAACAAACTTATATCCTACTAGTAGAGAGAGAAGATGTCCATTCAATTTAATGTTCTTCTTATTTGTTTTTAGAAACAACCACTCCCACATTTTTTTGAAGGATGGAGAGAGTAAAAAATGGATACCTAGATATGTGACCAAGTGTTTATGACCTTTCCATATTCATAAAAATTCAACATACATTCAAGAGGGTTTTCATCCCACCCAATAATACAAGATTTGTGGTAAGATAATTTAGAGCCCAAAGCAAACCAATAAATATCAAGTCTAGAAGTGACCTATTTAAAATTATCTCTTTTCAAGATTGGAAAAAGAGTGATATTTATTTAACCCTAATTTTGATAAGAGGATATACTTACTTGGGTATAAAAGTATTAATGATATAGAAGTGATAGGGCACAAGGGTGAATATCAGATCTACAATAGGCCAATTAATGTGTTAAACTCAAATGTACCATATGCTAAATTTATTAAACTAAGATAAGCTATTAATGGAAAGTACATATATGATAGATATAAAAATAACTTAAAATAAAATAATTATCTATTTATGATGATAATATAATGTTTAATCTGGTACAGGGGAAGCATGTAGGAAGATAATTTTATAATAGTTGTTAGATTCTAGATTTGGTGCCTCTGGCTCTCTGGATAGTTATGTCAACCTAGGATAACTGCACCAACACTAGTGTTTGAGATTAACATCAGAGTATTTTAAAAAATATAAAATTGAAACGGATGTGACCACCTGAAAGCTTTTAGGTTTGGATTCACCTTTGTTTTGGTCTATTTAGATATGGGTCATGGACTATCATTCCTGGTGAAATGGTAAAACCCTATCTTTGCATCTTCAATGTGACATTGGTGAAAAATGGGTTAGTGGGAACATGATGTTGAGATGACCTATAATGATCTCAATATTAAATGGAGATACCTACATATATAATACTCTAGAAGAGGGCCTCAAAATCATGTAGTTCTCCACTATGTGCTAACTTGTGTGAATCATGTAATGTGTAAAGTACAATAGTGACCTAGCTTGTAAATTATAAAATATGACCTTATGACTACTCCTTTATTACTTAAAACTTGTATCTAGGTTATTGCTTTGACTGATATCATAATAGTGTAGAATAGGAAAGCTTTTGGTAACTTGAGTGCTTCTTGAGTACTCTTTTAGTTTGATTACTAGGTGAGGATTGAGTGAGGTTGATATTGTATTTATAAAAACCCTATCAAGAAATAAATAGAATTAAAAGACTTATAATGACCATTATAATACATTTTATTTATAAATTGGATGACTTTAGGGCACTGGACAATTATGTTAGGCCATGACAACAACATTGATGCTACTATTTGACCAAAATGTTAGTGTCTATAGAGGAGAGAAGGAATAGGCTCAAAACTTGTAAAGGTGTAAGATAAGTACATTTTAAGAATTATAGACAAGATGATATGTTTGTGTCATCAATATAAGGCTGACCAGACTAAGATATAGGCTAAGAGGCATAATATAGAGTAGATGCAAAGCTTACAAAAGCAAGCCATACGTATAACTAAGAGGAACATCTAAAGTCATGATTTTGCCGAGTATAAAAGGATAAGGTGATACATAATGAAAAATAATTTATACATCCCCCCTCCTTTAATATAGTAATAAAATTACTAGTTTAAAGGAAATGAATAAGGACCTAGGTGTGTATACACACCTTGTATTTGCTTAAGTTAAATTTCAGTGCTTTTTTGGATCTAGGTTTAAGTGTTTTGCTAGTGATTGACCTAAAACTAAGAGTATGTTACTATGTATAATCAATGCATATAATTTGGGCAAAAATTACTTTAAATAGATTTAAATTCAAAGAGAATAGTTTAGGATTACACCTATGTGTTGATGTAACCACCTTGATTATTGGTAAGTTATTTTTGTAAAAGATGTATCATTGTAAGGATTTGAAATTAAGATTATCATAAATATACATAATTATTTAAAGTTCATATATCTAATGAGATAAAGATATATAAATAGATAGAGAAAGAGAGAGATATTGGAAGGTATATGCCCCCAACTTTGGAGTAAAAGTGAGTCATCACCTGGAAGTTATAATTAACTCAATAATGTAACTCAATGATACTCATAACCTAGTGAGTTTAGATGATCAATTCCAAACTAAAAAATTGGAAAGATTGAGTGATTTAATCACCCCAATCATGCCAAAATGTGATCTAACTGCTATAATAGATTGGCTTGCTAAATTCCATAAAATTCCACTAGGTATTAGTACGTGCAATAATTTTGGAATTTGAATTTGATTTGGATTTTGAAATATTAGGCACATGTTACATAAAATATTAAACTTATATTTGTATCATGCTAAAACTATGTGTAACAATGGTACCATATATAGAATTATGCCATAAAAGTGTATCAAAATCATATAACCATGTACTTTGGCTAATTAAAAAAAAATGTGTGGAGGACATGATTACAAAGCATTCCCCCATTATATATATTAATATGAAACTTATATAAGTACCAATGTGGAGGACATGTTTACAAAACATGCCCCCACTATAAATTGGAGATGTTGAAAACTAAGTAGATGTGGGGAATATGCTTCCAAAGCATGCCCCCAATGAATCTTTGAATTATAAGTACCATAATATATGAATGTGGATTACACAATTCCAAAAAATTCCCCCAATGAATATAAAACTATAAATGTGTGGAATTCATGTCAACATGACATGCCCCCTCTAAATCTACAAACTAGTGTAAGTACTGTATACTATGTAAATATGGAGAACATACTTCAAAAGCATGCCCACACTATAATATGAAAACTATGAAAAATATGGAAGCCATTTCACCATGACATGCCACTGCTAATATAAACCCCCCTTGAGGTGAGGGAAAGATAGTACTTGGTAGTTAGATTACCTCAAAAGGGTAAGCCAACTGCAAATCTATGAATGTAACCATGTAGCACATATAAGGAAATATGTCTAGGTAGATGTAACATTGAAGCACATAGAATCAATGTGATCACATATAGGCCTAATATGCATGATAAATTAAATGGAAACATATGTATATTAATAGTACAATATCAACAAGAAAACAAGCACACAAACAAGATCACTCAAAAGTAAGTCAAAAGGTAATGGTCCAAGGAGATTGAAAACAAGGGGCATGTTCAAATATCATAAAATCAAATAGACAAGACTTAGTGAAATGTCCTCAAAAGAAATGAATTCTATATTCAAATGTTAAATAATGCAAACATAGGCACATGGGCAACATACAATGGAGCATATGTAAATACTCAAAAAATTAAGGTAATATCAAGTCAAAACACTCAAGGAAGTTTGAAAGGAAAAACTTAAGAAACCAACATAAACATGTCATAGTGTACCATGGATAAAATGTGATAGAAAAAACATCAAGTACATATCATATCAAGTACCCTATATAATGTATAATCATGGATAATAGACATTTATAAGTACATATGTAATCTTAAACATGATAGTATAGAATGATCATCGAATAATATAACCTATGTGTATCAAGATCATTGAAGATGGATGACCCCAACATCTTGATGACATGAGTAGATGGATGGTCCAACACCCATAAGTGTATCATGTATCTATGTATGCTTATGTAGGAGTAAATGATATTCTAGTCCTCAACATGGAATTAACACATAGATGCCAAAGAGCCAATAAAACATGTAGGTGCTGAAAGTGTTTTTAGATTTTTGAATGTTTTTTTTATTTTTTTGGTATTTTTGATGATGAGGAAATATCATCCCATGATGCCATCTAATGAATGGTCATATATTTATCTCCCCATTGTGAGCCTTACAACCTTAAGATGGATCTTTTACATTTTTTGCATCATGATTGGCTAGGTTGAAAAGGGACATAACATGTTCCTCCTCAAATTTTGCATGCATAGTATAATATGTAATGCTATCATTTGAAATATGTACTAATTTTCCTTCATGAGGAAAGGAAATGCCTTGTTGATTTTGGTAAATTATTGCTTCCATTTGGTATATCCAAAGAGTTCCATGTGTAAATGCATATTAAGATGTGGTAGGCATAACCCAAACCCATGCTTGAATTAATTTAGGATCACAAATAATTGGTATTGTTATATTTACCAAGGATTATTTCTAAGTGAACTTCTTTTTCAAATATTATAAGTTAAAACTGATCTTCTAAAAATTCTTTTGGATGCAAGTGGTTTTGGTTTGCATAAAATCAATTGGTTGTGCCAATAGTAAGGACCACCCATGTGTATGGTAATTGTAAAATCTTAGTGATGTGTGCACTTTTTGATTTTGTACACTTGAGGATTTGGCATAGGATGAGGACTTTGTATGGGCCCCATATTAAGGAAATTTAAAAAAATACTCATATAAAGATTAAAAACACCAAATTTTTGCTCATGATGCTCATTTGGTAATTTATATTCCTTGCTTGTATAAGGGATAATACTTTGGTACTTTTAAGGAGAAAAAATGGTTAAGGAACCCTTTGGTAATATATATAACTAATTATGAGCCTCATCAAAAATGCTCATATGGAATACCTATAACAATAGTTTTTCATTATTTACCATTGATCAAAAGAGTGTACATAATTCAATATATGATTAAATGGATTTTTATTGTGAAAAAAGATAGGTATATGTGATAATTCAAAATCATGTGGAGAAGGATATTAAAGAATACATCATGAAAGAGTTTCTTTATTAAATAGGTTAATATTAACATTAAGGAATGAGAGTTACATTTGAAGTATATAAACTTGTTTTTGAAGATCCCCAATAGTTCTCATCATAAACATAAGATAATCCATGAGAATGGTGGTGTTTTATATAAGTGTTATCATTGACTCGAAAACACCCTTTATTTTGGATGTAGATATATGAGTATCATCATTACCATGTAAAAGAGGTGTAAGTTTTCAATCCTTGAATTTTTGATGTTTTGGTAATGGTTCATGCCTTGATGCACATTTGTGTGTACCTCAATATGTGGTACCTTATTTGCATCTTAATATGAAAGAGCCATTTTACTTGACTCACCTATGTCATAAATGTGTATATGCTCAAGAGGAATGCATTGTTTGGGTGCTATCACCATAGGAATGCCTTTAGTTTTAGATTGTATTTTGAAAATTTTGAAAAGTTTATCATCGACAAGAATTGTTAATAAAGTCCCATTATATGACTTCTATCGAATCTATCCAAGGTATACCCATGATAATATTATAATGGAATGGTTGAGAAATTACCTAAAAACTAGTTGAAATAGTTTTAGGTCTCAATGTCACATCCAGTGTAATTTTACCAACTGGAGGGCTATATAAAATATCAAACCATTTCATATGCATATTCAAATTTTGAAGCAAATGGGTGCTAATTCCCATAATGGTTAAAAAATTAATTCTATAAATGTCGAGGCCCAATCTATTATTAATGAGCACCCATTTGATTCCCTTATTTTATATCATCACTTTTATGAAAAAAGGTAATTATTGATCAATAATATCTTTGGATGGTAAGTCAGTTGGATCAAAGGTAATAAGTTTGGTATTATTTTTGACATATTTCATGATATCTATAAAATAACTAGGCTCATAATCACTTGGAACTTTAGTTTCACATAATGTCTCATATATAATGTACTTTCAAACATTAGATTGATTTAAGAGATCAATTAGTTAAATTTTATCATGTGGATTACTCAATTGGGAATGTTGGCATCTAGATACTAGATCTATAGCATTGCAAGAGGCCTTATGGAGAGATGTCAAATGTTATCTCTATTTTAACTTTCTCTCATTATGTGCACATATTTTATTAATAGTTTTGATGAGACAAACAATGTATCAAACCATTTAAACCCTTAAGGTATTAGACCATGAAATAATGTTGAGATGTGTCCATGGAAAACATGATGGCAATATTTATCAATCAGGGATAAACAATAGGAAAAGAAATTAGAAAACCCTAGATGGCCTAGGGTTTGATGCTCAAATATTGGGTTCACCAAATGTTCAACCCTAGTTTGGATAAGAGGATATTGGGTTCACCAAATGTTTAACCAAATATTGGGGTCACCAAATGCTCACATATCCAATACTATGGAAGAGGGCCTCAAATTCATGAAATTCTCCTCTACATGTTGGATTGCATGTAAATCATGTAATGTGTAAAGAAAGTACAATAATAACCTAGCCTATAAATTATAAAATATGACCTTATGATAGCTCCTTAGTGCTTTATGCCTATAGATAAGTTTTTAATCTATTTGATATTAGAATAGGGTAGAATAGGAAAGCTATTGGTAACTTGAGTGCTTCTTGAGTGCTCTTTTGGTCTGATTGCTAGGTGAGGAATGAGTGAGGGTTGATATTGTATTCATAGATAACTAGCATTAAATCATAGATAAATTGAGTGATTATTAAGGGATAATTATGTTGATGATATTTGGGTCATGAATACTTGCTAATGTCAATTTTTACCCACTTCTAATTTAATTGACTTGAACACTTAATCTAGACCTATTTTACCACCTCGCTTTATCCTAAGTATTTGTATGGACCTATCCCTCTATAATTTATTGTTTTGCACATAAATAAATGTTATTAATCACTAAAAACATCTCCATTATTATGTATAGACATTTAAATCTATAAAATCAAGTGTCACCCTTTACAAGATAAAATTGACCTATATGGGATAGGACCAACTAGATGATATTATCCTCATAGGTTGATCATGTCTTTTCCCTCTTGTAATGGCTAGTTTTCAAATTCAAGCCCTCCTTTATAGTTTTGTATGTATTTTTAGAATAGAGAACATGAGGTTTTACCCCTTTGGATTATTATAAAGGCACATAAAAATCAATTATTATATCGCTTGGAAATTTCAATATCGAGGCACACTTACACTATTGGACACTGAGAAAATATTTCCTATTCTTCCAAAATTATATTCTAATCATTTAAAGAAACATTATCCAAGTTAAGAACCTAATATATCCAAGTAAATAAAATCATTATCAAGTATTAAAAACATATATAGATGCATACATGTAGAAAAATAAACATATTTGTACTAATCACTCTAAGTGGGAGAACTGCATGGGATTTATTTCCCTATTAAGAGTATTAGATACATAGGCAATGATAAATCATCATGAGGGTGATTGAGATTATTTCAGACCATTACAATCACCCATTTAATTTTTTGGGTTTTCATGTATTGTAATCCCTATTATGATTTCAAATTTGAAGAATTCATTTATATGTCATCCACGCACAATCTAAATCTAGAATTATGCACACAAGCATATTTTAAGTAGATGTAAATAAAAATGCCACATTATTCATGAATTTAAGTATAGTAAATAATAAACAAACAAAATATAATAGTGGTGGTTGATCATATCCACTTATTATCAATCTTGACCATAATCAATAAAAGTTAGAGTTTCTATTGCACACACATAATTATATCTAGTTAATTAGTTCTAGTCATCTTTTAGTCACACAAAGTCAACTTCCATGCTTAAAATAGATAAGTCTTCTTATGTTTTTCATAGTTATTTTATTTAATTTATTCATGCTTTGTCTACTGTAGTAATTTACTTTTATTCTGCTAGTTGTAAGATATTTTACAATATTTTCTACCCTTCAATTAATTTTATCTTAATTAGATCATCAATATCCCAGATAATTCAAAAATTTAATAAAACATATAAAATACTAAATCAAATGAAATTGAAAATCCAAGAGATGAATACACTTGATGGTATGGGAACCATGCTATCAATTGTTGAATTTGTTTTGATAATGCTATGAGGTGATTAACCCAAGGAGATGCAACTACTAAAACCACATGCTGAGGATTATTGATACCTTAACCACCATTGGATAAAGGAGTGTTATAAGTTTATTTATGCATAAAATTCAGCCTCACTATCTCAAATATCATAATAATTATTTGTTGGAACCCTGAAACTAAGTTCATATGCAAAAGTGGGACCCCAAAATAGGTTCATATATAAAAGGATCAACTATTAAATAATGTAGATCTCCATAATGATGCTAGTTAGAAGAAACATCTAGATTAATCATGTTGAAACTATTTAAAATCAATGTTTCAAACATAATATGTGTGTCCATATTCAAGGTGAGATATTAGATATTGAAGATAATGAATGTTGAAGACTTTGAGAAAAAACAAAAATGATACTACCATAAATATAATTGATATGATGTGGAAATATGGGAGGTAGTCGGATTCCATATCAAAACATGAATAACTACCACATAAAACTAAAGAAAAAACCATACAAAATTTACCCATGAAGAATGTTATCTTTATTGTTCAAAAAAATTATAATCAAACAACAAGATTCACTAGCTCCTAATCCATTATCTCTATTTAGGTTATTTATATTTTTCTCTATTTCAATCATTTTTCAGACCTTTTTTTTCCAATATTCATCCTCTTTTTATAAAAATTTGGTTTGATCTAAACATATCTAGTGATTTGTGAGATGGGAATGTTCATCAAGGGTGGAGCCATCAAGATGTGAATAATGAATGTCTCTTACATGTTCCTTAAGTCTAGTTTGAATAGATCTTCTAGTTTCCCCAATGTAAGGAACTCTACATGAACAAGGGATGTTGTAAACACCTTTTTGTGTCTTAGGATCCATGAAATTCTTAGCAACATCTAAAGATGTTCTAAGTGTTTCCTGAGTTTGAAAGTTGTTTGCATACCTGTCTTTCTAACTATTCTTGAAATCTTTTTGAAAATACCATTAACATAAGGGATGGTGATTCTCTACAAATTTATAATTTAGTTATTATTTATTTGTTTTTGATTTCTCATTTTTTGGAAGGATTTTTTAATCTCCCATATTTTATAACCATTTTATATTAGGACTTTAACAAGGTAAAATTTTTATTTTTGGAGGTTTTTAGGATCAAAAATATTTAAGGCCCTTAAAGCAAGTCAATAAAGAACCATAGATTTATTACAAGGATGATGGTGTGAGTTAGCTTGAAGATATAGATATATATGGGTCTTTTTTATGTGGAATTCATGAGATAAAGTATCATCTGGTATTTTTAAGAAAAGGACATCAAGGAAAGGTAACTTGTTATTATCTTCTTTTTCCATAGTAGACTGTATTTGGTTAGATCTTCCATTTAAATGCATCATGAATTTATCAATTTCATTAATACTATGAGACGACTTTGTATTGGTATCATCTAAAAATCTATCCCACCATTTAGGTTTTAGTGGATAAGAATGTTAATGTTTGGGTTTCAAAATGTTCTGTGAATAAATTATAAATTATAGGTGATAGAGTTGATCCCATTGATACTCCCTTAGTTTTCTCATAAAATTCTCCACTAAAAGTGAAAAAAGTAGACCTTAAGCATAATTCAACTAAAACTAATATTTTAGGGTCCATGATTCCTTGAATTATGTGTATATCATCATTAAGAGGATTTTTTTGTAAAAAGAGACACCATGTCAAAGCTAACCATAATGTCATCCGAATTGGCCCTTCTATCTTTAATCTCCCCAACAAAGTGTTCTACATTTTTTGTGAATAAAGAGGAATTGCCAACCAAATGTTTTAATTTTCCCACTATAAATTTTGCAAGATTATAAGTGAGGCCATTCCTTATGTTTACAATGGGTCTTAAGGGTATGCCCTCTTTATGCATTTTTGAAGCCCCATATATCCTAAGTGTAATAGGATTATGTGGAGTTAGCCGAATCTTATCTCTTTCTCTCATGGAGTAATTTTTAATAGCTTTAGTAACATATTTGAAAATTTTATTCAAAGGATTTATTAATTTTTTTTTGTATCTACCACTCATGTTTAAATGATCCATCATCTTAGCATCGTAATATATTTTCATCTAATAACACATTCATGATGTCTTTATCAGATTTAAGAATGACAACATCCTTGTTATCCCTAAGTATTTTTAATGCAAATTTATCTTATTTCAAAATATTGGACTTTGGAGGGTGGGCCATTTTTAATGGAAGAGAGAATTCCAATCTTACTTATTCCATAATATCAGTGCTAATATTTATAACACTAACCTCAATACTTGTAATGAAGTCTACATGTGATAATTTTGAGGGTACAATTACAAATCCCAATCTATGAGTCAAAATCTTCTTTGTAGGGTTATCAAGGATGAGTCCAGACAAGTTAAGAATGTTATCATTAATCAAAATCTTAAATTCATCATGTATTAGAGTATTAGTGTCTAGATGATTCATAACATGGGAGATTAAAGTGTTTTTAGGCAAAGTTTATATCTATTTATAACAATATCCATGTCTGAGATGCTAGGTGCATTGATAATTTGCTATGAATTTACCATAGAAATAGATTGTGAATGAAAACATGTATCCACAATATATAAATTACTATTTTATGTGTAAACTAAGGGATATGGTACCTTAACATCAATCTGTAACTTATTAAAGGACTACATAAAAACTATAGTATTGAATCAAAACTTATCTTGGGATTGGATGTAATTCAAATGTGAATTATTATATATTTAGAGTCACCATTTTGGATATGGATGTCATCAGATGTAGCATAATGATTTGATGATATCTAGACCTAATGTGATTATGCAGTACCATCATTATCCAACAATGCATAACATAGAAATAAATGAGTATTTTCATGAAAAACATTTATGTCCAAAATATGATCCAAATACACCACAATACAATATATAATTCCAACATGTGTTTGTCATAATGTCATAAAATTCCATCTCAATATACTCATTTTGACCCATAAGCTATCTTAGAATGCCATAGAACATCCCAAATACTTCTCAAAATACTTTAGAATGGCCCACATATGTATTTATATTCTCAGTCTAACCCATCTAAACCATATAATCTGACCCAAAATATGAACTATTTGTCTATCATGGATTGAATCTCTAAGACAATCCCACTATATGCCCCCTTTTGATATGAGGGATGAAGCCTACAAATCACTCACCTAAAATGAAAGAGTTATGCACAACATAAATATATAAAAATAAATAGTCATTAAACTTATTCATACACACATAATATATTTCATCATTGAAATATTTGATCATTCAAACACATATGAAACATGTAATTAAAGGCAATGGACATATAAGTGTCATGCCAAGTAAATATATCAATTAGGCATATGGTAATAATAGTCATAGTAGATGCATGATGGGATCATGGCATCACACACAATATAAGTATGTGTGATATAAATAACAAAACCAAACTCAAATTAATAATCATACACACACACACACAAATAATATCACGATCATGGAGTAGACAAGCACAAAAGACATGACACAACTTTAACTTGACATGGAAAAAACATGAGGATTAATCAGACAAAAGGGCCCTCTAACACCTAATAACACATGACATGACAAGACAAAACCAATGCAACCATAGAATATGTAGTATAACACACAATAATGATCATAAAATATCATAATCATCCTTATTGAACACACATGGAATAAGCAATGTTAGTCTGCATAATCAACCCATGTCATCAGCCTATATAGAAAAGTGTAATATCCATACCAAATGGCACTAGTGAAAGTATATTCATATCAAGATAAAGTGTAATATCAAGATAAAGTCATGTGTATTTATATACCATGATCAATTGAATAATAAACATGAATATTCATCTATTGAATAAAGGTCTCCCATGGGTGTAAATAATGTCATGCATATGTATGTCCATGTATCATATGTAATCAATATGTCCTGTATCCCACTCACGTATAACATGAAAATCATGTGTGTAGATAATATATATGTAATTCACTATGTATATGATAAATAACATCAATACTTCATGTGTACCAATAAATCATGTCATACATAAATCTAGGTTTTGCATTTTTTTGAATATTTTTTATTTTTTTTATTTTTAATTTTTTTTACATTCTAAAGATCACATATAAGGGATTCCTAAATGTAAAAGTTGAATTTAGTTATATATTGCTTATATCTAGATATATAATCATATATAATTGCCACAATTCATTGTGAATAGAGTTGTCATACCTAGGTATGTTTTTCACCATTTAATTTGTCCCCTTAAGATGCCTATGCATAAGCATTACATTCCTCTCAACTTCATGTATAGGTTTACAT
>JARHVA010000515.1:265000-295000 GCA_037957365.1 Torreya grandis | reverse complement strand
TGTCATGACTGAACTTACCTATATTTTTATCATGACTATTTATTTATACTATTATTCTACATTAAATTTATGTTGTAGACACTATATTGTGAAAATTTTGATGATTTTTAGGACAATATTGTATTTTAGACTAATTTTATATATTTAATTCAACATTACATTCATTTACCATCAATATGAATATATGAGATTAGGTACTATTAATGCCTTTTGTGGACATGGTTACAGGTGTTGCCTCAAATGAGATAGGTTGGATTGGGAAGTTTGTGTGTAGTGATGAAGGTAGGAAATACAAAAAGTAGGATAAAAAACCTGAACTAAAACCCCTTTTTTTATTAGACTTTTAGTCTTGACTATGTCATGTAGCTATAATGTTCAGTTGATTTTTGATCTTTCATTTGATTGTTATGATTATTTATTTTATTTTTGTTGAGCAACAAGTTGACATTGAGTTGAGAACTATATTGTTCTAACATTAATAAACCAAGATTTGTAAGTCATAAGTTATAGTTTAGCATGTATGAGCAGCTATAAATGGATGTTAGAGGTCTTGTGACCTTTGATAGTTTTATGTAACTTCATCATAAGACCATTTGGGAGGTCTAAGTTCATTATAAATGATTAAATTCCATTGAGGGACTAAGGCATATTAGCCAAGGATCATGACATTAGTGGTGGTGTAATAATTTACAAAAAGACTTAGGTCATTGGCATAACACTATGGTTAGTAAACTCTACCACAATGGTAAATTGGTGAGTTGACTTATGTATTGGCACTTGATTAGGATTTCATTATTTTTGGAAGCTACTTGATTGTAGGAAGAAACTATGCATGTGGATTATGGGGAACATGCAAGATGATGAGGGTTTGGAACTCATTAATATGCATGTAGAACCAGGCTAAGGGGTTGTTAATAGTTTGAATGAGTGTTGTTGCTAGTTTCACTTGGTATAATGAAGAGTAATATTAGTAAAAAATACTATTAAGGATGATGGAAGAACAATTAAGAAACAACTATTTTTTTAAAAGGGAGGAAAAAGAAAAGAGAATAAAAAATGAGTGAAGAGAAGGAAAGAAAGATTATTGTTAAGCTTCTTCTAGTACTACATTGTGTAGGTAAACAAGTAAGTCATCAAGACTTTGTTTAGGGCATGAATGTTCTATTGGGTGATTTTGAAACTTAAAGAACATGTTTATAGTTTTGAAGCATTTGTGTGGCTCCTGAATAAACTCAAACTTGAAAGTGCATGGAAAAAACTAGTCAAAGAAATCCCTTATGGGAGAGACTGTGTAGTTTCACCTCACCCTAGATGAAATATAGGTTAATTGAGAAAAGTGATAAAATCAAATAGTTGATTCTTATTTTTTTTCAAAGGTCTATTATATTATTTTGGTTTTGACTTCAAACCTTGGATGTCAAGACAATGTGATATTTTTTTAATGGTTATCTTTTTGGTTGTAGTTCATTGTATTTCTTGGCTTATTTTATTATCACCAGGGTTTAGTGACTATTGATTTTTATTTTTTCATAATTTATTATTTTTCCTAAAGCTTTAAACCCACTATTTGATCCTATATACATCATGAAAGCTAGGGTATGTGCATTTTCTAGTTTCTTCATTGGGTGTTCTCTTCCCTTCCCAACTAATGGTTGGAGTGGGTATAGAAAACCCCCTCATGGATGGGCTCATTACACCTATGGATGAATTTTGAATGAAAAATATTCATTTCATAATGGATGAGACTCAACTAGATTACTTGATTATGCATTGTAGTTGGAATGAGTTATTGATTATTTAGAAGATTTATTTATCCATACCCTAGTTTGTGGAGACAATTTGTATTAACCTAAGAAAAAGGATCCTCTTGACTTAAAATAGTGTGAACTGAGTTATATTGTTTAATTATAAACTATAAAATGTTTTATATTGAGGTAAAATAGGTTTGGGTATTCTTAAGATATGTATATATAAATCAATTAAGCATAACATGGATTGGGTGATTTATAGAGTCATTACTTGATGATTAGTTTAAAGCTGACTATTTATACATAATGACCATGTACTTTAATTTGACTTAAGTGTGTTATCTTAACTCAATTGAATATAAGTTCATGCTTATCATTATATAGATTATGTTAGTTTATATTAATTGACCTATGTCTATTCAATGTTTTTTAATAAGAAGGAATTTTGTATGTATGTTATAACACACATGAGGAATTATATTTTCTTACATTCATAATAGGAATAGTTGGTGATTGCTTATTTCTATGTATGTTTCAATCGAATAAGTCTTTCATGGGATGCATGATTGTCAAGTCTTTAATTATTACATGTTAATAGTTTATTATTATGAAAATTGATCATCTCATCAACCTTGAGGTTTGTAATGGTTAGCTTAATACAAGACTGAATTTGAGCATGATCATAATTGCATACTCACCTTAGTTTTGGTAATTGGGTTCCTTGTCACTTTGGGCAAATATTACTTATGAGACATTTGATTTTTTTTGATTTATCATATGATTTCTATAGGTGAATATTTGCTTATATCCTTATTTTATTGTGCATAGAATATGACCTTTCTTATTTTTGTAGTGACTACAAAGTTATTTAATTCTAAATAGATATAGCCAAACTCATGTGATTCTCCTTAAAATGGAAATCTATTGTGTTATAGTTCATTTAAGTTGAAAATTGAATGTAAAATTGATTCCTAGTATCTTTGCTGATGTCACACAAATGTGTTTGCATGTTAATATTGATGTTTGTGATGAGGGTGAAATGCATATATCTCCCATGGACTTATGTGGAAAAACATTCAATATTTATAATTAAGTTAGACACTTCTTTTGTAGTCATTGATTCCTGCATATTCATCATATGGAAATACTAATATGAAATTAGAAATTTACATGTAGAGTTAGTTGGAAAATGGAAAAGTTAAAAACTTGATGTAGTTCATCTTGGTTGTTAGCATAAATATTTGAAAGACACTTTACAGTATATTTGACTATGATTTCTATCCTAATTTTGGACCCTATATCAATAACATTGTTGATCTGTGACTACATTCAAGTGCATGAGTAATAGAGACTTATCCTCTTTGGTCCCCCACCACCATTATTTGATAGAAATAATGGTCTTATATCTAATCCTGATTATGAAATCATAACTCAATAGTTGAATATTACCATCCTAGACCCACAACCATCTAAAACTCTACCCATCAAACCCACCATTCTAGTTAGGAACAAGCCATTTACTATTGTTCAAGAAAATATGTTCGATATTATGGAATAATTACAAAAGATGTCTGCATAAATCTCCATTATGGATTTATTATGTATGCCCAACAAAAAAAAAACATATTGAAAGAGTCCTTTGGCCAATCCCAAGTTCCTAATGACATATCTATAAATAAATTCCAAGCTTTGGTTAGACATTTAGCCCCATGCCAATATTTAAACTTTGACCAAAGTGATTTGTCATCTCTTTGCCTTTTGCATAATAATTTATTGTACATCAAAGTTGTCATAATGTGGCACAAAGTAAAACATATCCTCATAGATAATGGATCTGATCTCAATATTTTGTCTCTAAAGATCATTAATCTTCTTAAATACACTACAATTGATCTCTAATAAAAAATAATGACCATCAACGCTTATAATAATAAAGAGTGGGAATCATAGGGCACCAAAAACTAGCTAGTTATCATTGGGCCCTTGACTCAAAATACACTATGCCATGTGTTAGACCTCAATTTATCATATAACATGCTTTTGGGAAGACCTTAGATACATGAAATCCATACAATCCCTTTAACATTTCACTAGTATATCAAGTTTTCCTATTTAGGTATGGAGGTTACTATCCATGGAGATTTTCAGCCATATAAATATTGCAAGCATTTGGAGGCTGAGTAACAAATTTATAACTACCATTTTGGCTTGAATTCAGTTCTTAAGAAGGACAAAGGGAAGGAAATAATTATTGATTCACTAGAGGCTAATTGTATTGACCTAGATACCCTTGATTCTCTTTCGCACATGTCATCTCCTAAAATATCTAATCATTATACCATCTTGAATAATGGCCCAAGATAATATTTGACCCATGATACATTCCATATTGCTAAGCTTCCATAGAACCCCAAGTCCTATGGAATACCTAAAACCAAACCACCTTTCATGGAATGGTAATGAAAGGGCAAAGGCAAATTGTATAGTCCAACACCTATCATTTTCATATCGACCACTAGCCAAGAACAAGACCCACTTGTAGATGATGAATCTTGGTTGTACAATGAGAAACTATTTGATGTTACCTAAATTCCAAGTATCTCATTTCAAATAAAATCATGGAGAAACATGCCTATGAAGGAGTAAGCCTTGGGCTTAATTATCAAGGTCCTCTTGAGCCAATTTCTACCACTCAGTACAAAGGAACCTATGGTCTTAGATTTAAATTGCCTGGGGGTGACCCCATGTACCTTATTCATGTTTTAGTAATAATTACTAATGATGATGATGTTGATAGTGAAGTAGAGTCTGATCATAGTCCTTTTGGTGACTTAGATAATACCAATTTGTTTGATACCAATGCCATTTATACCCTTTGACTAGTTATTCTCCATAACCCACTTCCTTTATATTATTCTTGACTTATAGACTGAGAACAATAAAAATCAATAATGTCATTTGATGAGGTAAAAATTGATGAGTCCTTTTGTGATTTTCTAGGTCTAAGGGACAAGGTTCAACTGGGAAACCACAAACAAGGGCTCTCTATTGAGTTGTGGAGCTAAAAGTTTCACTGATGAGCTAGATTGAGGTTGCTAAGTTTACTAGTAACCAGCATCGGCAGTATCACCGACATCAGTCAGGCATGGATCAAAACTAACTGACATCGACCAGGGATCGGCCGACATCGGTCATATGCAGACCGACAGCGATCGGCATCGGTCACCTATGTGTGTGTGTGCGTTTGCATGCGTTTCTAGAATTAGATTTGTTCTAATTTTAGGAGAATAGTTGGTTTGCATGTAAGGACTAATTTTAGTCTTGAGTCTATTTTTCTAATTATTGTTTGCCTTGGATCCTATTTAAGAGACCCATGGAGTAGTATTGTAATTAAGAAGAAGAAGAAAGAAAAGAGGGAATAATAACTCGGTTATTGAGTTGATTGTAATTGATTGAGAGAGAGAGAGAACTATTGAGAGAGAAATACTGTACACCCAAGAAGTGTGAGAAGAGTGAGATTTCTTCACTATATTCTAGAAGAGTTTAATGCAAGATTGGTTATTTCTTGTATCTCTTATTATTTGCTGTTTCTGATTTCTAGTTACTTATTACTTTTGGTTCAATTCCATGTTTAGTTACTTATAAAAAAGTAATCAACTGTACTCCAAGTTCCTAACAAGTGGTATCAGAGTGTGTTAGTGTTTGTTGATTACAAAATTCACTCACAGGGGTTTCTGATTGAGTGGGAGTAAAGCAATGGCAGAAGAAAGTAAACTAAGAATGGAGAAATTCAATGGCAAGAATTATCAATTATGGAGGATTCAGATTGAAGATTATCTATATCAGAAAGATTTGTACTTACCATTGGGTGGGGTTTCAAGCAAGCCCATAGATATGGAAAATGAAGAATGGAATGTTCTTGATAGAAAGGCTCTTGGAGCTATAAGGCTGAGCCTGGCAGCTTCTATTTTTTCAAACTTATCATAGGCAAAGACAATGGTAGAGCTAATGGATATTTTGGAAACTTTATATGAAAAATCCTCAGCTTCGAATAAGGTATATCTTATAAAGAAATTATTTAATTTGCAAATGCAGGAAGGTGGATCTGTATCTAGTCATCTTAATGATTTCCATGGAATTGTAAATCAGTTAAATTTAGTCAAAATAGTTTTTGATGATGAAATTAAGGCTCTCTTATTCTTATGCTCTTTACTTGAAAGCTGGGATAGCTTGGTAATGGTAGTTAGTAATACTGCATCTGCTTCAAATATCTTGAAAGTTGATGATGTTTTTTAGTGTAATCTTGAATGAAGAAATTCACAGGAAAAGCATAGGGGAAACATTAGGTAATGCTTTAAGTTTTGAAAGCAGGGGAAGGCAAAAAGAGAAGGGCAAGCAAGGGAAATCAAGGTCAAAGATGGGAAGAAAATCCAAATCCAAAAATGGAAGAATAAACTACTGGAATTGTGGAAAGAAAGGGCATGCAAAGAAAGATTGTTGGTTGAAGGATAACAAAGAAAATCAGCATGAAGGTGATAAAGAAGCAAAAGTTTCAGGTATTATTGCACAAGATGCTCTTATATTTTCTTTGGATAATAAAATAGAATCTTGGGTTTTAGATTCTACTGCCTCTTTCCATGCAACTCCAAATAGAGAATTTTTCAATGATTATGTCCATGGAGATTTTAGAAAAGTTTATTTAGGGGATGATGAGCCTTGTCAAATTATTGGCAAAGGAAAAGTGCAGCTAAAATTTTAGAATGGCAACACATGGGTGTTGAAGGATGTCATGCATGTACCCATCTTGAAGAGGAATCATATTTTTGCAGGAAAGTTGAGTTATGAGGGTTGCACAATAACTCTCATAGCAGAATCTTGAAAAGTTTCCAAGGATGCACTTGTATTAGCAAGAGGTAAGAGAGTAGGTACACTTTATCTATCTACTTGTATTACTGATTATTCTCCTTCTATTTTATCTACTTCAGATGTAGATGCAAAGTTGCGGCACTATAGGCTTGGTCACATGAGTGAGAAGAGAATGGATATTCTTAAGTCAAAAGGTAAGCTTTCAGATTTGAAAAGCATAGATCTAGATTTCTATGAGCATTGTATTTTTGGGAAATAGAAGAAAATGAGGTTTCTCAAAATTGGGTCAACAAAGAAGAAGCACAAGTTAGATCTTGTTCACACAGACCTGTGGAGACCATCTCAGGTAGATTCTACTGGAAGATCACAGTATTATGTTTCTTTCATTGATGATGCTACAAGAAAGGTATGGGTTTATTGCATAAAGAGAAAATTTAATGTTTTTGACACATTTAAGAAATGAAAAGCTTTGGTTGAGAATGAAACAGGTTTGAGATTGAAGTGCCTTAGATCTAACAATGGTGGTGAGTACTGTAGCAATAAATTCAATAGTTACTATTCTATGAGTGGAATACATAGGAAAAGGATGGTTCTAAGGACACCTCAACAAAATGGAATTGCTGAAAGGATGAATAGAACAATAATGGAGCGTGCACGGAGTATAAGGTTGCATGCTAGTTTGCCCTTACAATTTTGGGCATAAGCTATAGATACTGCAGTTTACCTAATTAATAGAGGACCTTCTACTGCACTGGATGGTGGAATTCTAGAAGAGACGTGGAATGGTAAAAAGGTAGATCTTTCATTTCTTAGAGTTTTTGGTTTTGAAGCTTTTGTGCATGTTGATAAAGAAAATAGAAAGAAGCTGGATGCTAAATCTATGTGGTGCACTTTCATTGGTTATGGTTTTGGAGATTTCGGATTCCAATTGTGGAATTTAGAAACTAATAAAATTATTAGAAGCTGGGATGTAGTTTTTAATGAGAAGGTGATGTACAGTGATTAGCTTAAGAGGCTGAATAATTTTGAGCAGGGCAATCTTGATTTGGAAAAGGTTATGATCCAAAATGAGCTCATGGGTAAAAATCATCACTCACAAGAAAACACAGAAACCAACATCGGTCAGGTGGAAACCGACGTCAGTTAGGCAGAGACTGGCATCGGTCATGAAACCAATGTTGGCAACTAGGAGGAATCGACGTCGGTCAGGTGCAGACTGACATCAGCCAGAGATAACTGAGATCAGTCACTGATAGAAAGAAATTTGGGCAGACAACAAGCTGTCAATGAGTCTCAAACACCCATAAGGAGGTCTGAAAGGGTAAGTAAACCTCTAATTCATTATTCCCCTTCTTTATACTACTTGTTGCTCACTGATGGTGGAGAACCAAAAATTTTTGATGAGGTAATGCAAGTAGAATCCAGGAAATAGTGGGAGCATGGCATGAATGAAGAAATTGATTCCTTGGAAAAGAACCATACGTGGGATTTGGTTGAGTTGCCAGTCGAAAAGAAAACACTAAAAAATAGATGGCTTTATAGGTTAAAGGAAGGAGAGAATGGACAAATGAGACATAAGGCTAGGTTGGTAGTAAAGGGATTTGCACAGAAACTAGGTATTGATTTTGATGAAATTTTTTCTCCTGTAGTAAAGATGACTTCTATTCAGACTGTATTGTCTTTAGTTGCTATTAAGGATTTGCATCTTGAGAAGCTTGATGTTAAGACATCATTTCTTCATGGATATTTTGATGAAGAGATATATATGGATCAGCCAGAAGGTTTTGAGGTCAAAGGTAAGGAGAAACTTGTGTGCAAGTTGAAGAAAAGCTTGTATGGTCTTCAACAAGCTCCAAGACAATGGTATTTAAGGTTTGATAGGTTTATGATAGAGCATGGCTTTAGTAAATGTCAATCTAACCATTGTGTTTATTTTACCAGATTGGATAATGGTAATTATATTATCCTGTTACTATATGTAGATGATATGCTTGTTACAGGTTCACACATGCAGGAAATTACTGAGCTAAAGGTAAAATTTGCTCACACATTTGCCATGAAGGATTTAGGAGCAGCAAAGAAAATCCTTGGCATGAGTATTAAGAGAGACAGGAAAAATCATAGTTTGATTTTGTCTCAAGAGGATTATGTGAATAAGGTGTTGGAGATGTTCTATATGCAGGATGCAAAACTGGTAAGCACACCTATGGCTGGACACTTCAAGATGAGCAAAGAACAGTGTCCTAAATCACACGATGAGGTTGAGTACATGAGAAACATTCCATATGCTTTAGCAGTTGGGAGCTTGATGTATGTAATGGTATGTACTAGACCTGATATTGCCCAAGCAGTGGGAGTTGTCAGCAGGTTTATGGCCAATCTAGGAAAGGAGCACTGGAAAGTAGTTTAGTGGATTCTCAGATATCTGAGAGGGACCGGCAGTAGGCATTTATGCTATGGAGGGTCAAACACTTCTCTACATGGGTATGTAGATTCGGATATGGCAGGTGACTTGGATGGCAGGAGAAGCACCATAGGATATGTGTTCACTATTAGTGGAATGGTGGTTAGCTAGATTTCAAAGTTGTAGAAGGTTGTTGCCTTGTCTACTTCAGACGACATAATACATTGCAGTCACAAAGGCTAGCAAGGAAATGATTTGGATGACTTGGTTCATGGAAGAGTTGGGAAAGGAGCAAGAGAGTTGTAGATTATACAGTGATAGTCAAAGTGCAATTCATTTGGCAAAGAATTCAGCCTTTCATTCAAGAACCAAACATATACAACTTAGGTACCACTTCATTAGATAGGTATTGGAGGATGGACAGTTGAAGCTGGAAAAGATTCATATGGATAAGAACCCTGCTAATATGTTAACAAAGCCAGTAAAAAAGGAGAAGTTGAATCTTCATTCAACTTTGGTTGGTCTTCAAGATTAAACTTGAAGATGGAGACACAAGCTAGAGGATGTTGCTGTACAGGTACAGGTGCAGCTATTTATCTCTAAGTGGGATATTGTTGAGTTATGGAGCTAAAAGCTTCACTGATGAGCTAGATTGAGGTTGATGAGTTTACCAGTAATTGGCATTGGTAGTATCACCAACATCAGTCATGCATTGATCAAAACCAACCAACATTAGTCAGGGATCAGCTGACGTCAGTCATATGCAGACTGACAACAACCAACATTGGTCACCTATGTGTGTGTGTGCATTTGCATGCATTTCCAGAATTAGATTTATTCTAATTTTAGGGGAACAGTTGGTTTGCATGTAAAGACTAATTTTAGTCTTGAGTCTATTTTTCTAATTATTGTTTGCCTTGGATCCTATTTAAGAGACCCATGGGGTAGTATTGTAATTAAGAAGAATAAGAAGAAAGAAAAGAGGGAATAATAACTCGGTTATTGAGTTGATTGTAATTGATTGAGAGAGAGAGAGAGAGAACTCTTGAGAGAGAAATATTGTACACCCATGAGGTGTGGGAAGAGTGAGATTTCTTCATTGTATTTTGGAAGAGTTTAATGCAATATTGGTTGTTTCTTGTATCTCCTATTATTTGCTATTTCTGATTTCTAGTTACTTATTACTTCTGGTTCAATTCCATGTTTAGTTGCTTATACAAAAGTAATCAATTATACTCCAAGTTCCTAACACTCTCAATCAAACTGGATCTTGAAGCCTATTTTGGAGAATGGTTAAACACCCTTAGCCATAAATAATTAAATAAAACATTAACGTCCTAAAGTGAAAACATCTTTGAGGCACTTTTGGACCAAGTAAATGGTAAAAATAAAGGCCAATCTAGTGGTGAAAACCTATTTTTGGCACCATTGGATGGGGGTTTTCAACCTTCTTCAAACATATCTCTAGAGACCACCAATGATGAAATTGCCTATGGGTCTGATTTTAGTTTTGAAGAAAAGTAGGCTTTTGATTGAATCATCCAAGAATTACCAATAGTATTTTTCACATGGCCATCCCTACCATTGGGAGATTTTGATTCCTCATACCTAGGAGAAATTGAAGAGCCAGTCTTAACAGAGGAATATGACATTGTAAGATAATTCATTTCTTTGCCAACCATTCTAGAAGATGGTTCCAATCTTCTTGTGGAGGACACTAAAAAAGTTAAGATTAGGACTCTAGATGACCCAAAATGGATCAAACTAGGCACATCCCTCACTGAGGAAGAATGTGATGTCTTTACAACCATTTTGATGGAGTTTGTTGATATATTTGCATGGGCCTATTCCAACATGCCAGGTTTGAACCCCACCTTGGTTTTGCATAACCTTATGGTAAATCCTAATGCCAAATATATACAATAAATATTATGCAAGATGCATCCTTGTATTACTACATTAGTGAATAAAGAGTTGGAAAAATTCTTGGAAGCAGTATATATTTGATCAATTTACTACTCATAGTGGATCTCAAATGTTGTACCAATCAACAAGAAACCACAAGGAATCAGAATATGTACTAATTTTAGAGACATAACCAAGAACTGGCCAAAGGATGACTTTCCTCTACTGAACATTGACATGATAGTCAAATCGATAGAGGGTTATGAAATGGTTTCATTCATGGATGGATTTTTAGGGTACAACCATATTTAGATTGCACCAGAAGATCAACATAAAATAACATTCACCATACCATGGGGAAAATTATATTACCAGTTTATGCCATTTGGTCTCAAAAATAATGGGGAAACCTACCAAATATCCATGCCTATCATATTTCATGACATTATTGAAGGTTACGCCAACAACATACTAGGAAAATCAAATACTAGGGCCAATATTCTAGTACCACTATGAAGAATATTTGAAAGAATACATGCATAAAAAGTTAGGTTCAATCCTAATAAGTGTGTTTTTAGGTTACTTCAGGCAAATTTCCTGGCTTCATTATGTCTCATCGAAGCAATGAAGTCAATCTATCCAAAATACAAGCCATAAGTAAAATGCCACCATTTACTAATTTGAAGTAGCTTTATAGTTTGCAGTGAAAGATATAGTCTATCAGATGCTTCATATCTTAGTTGGCTGATAAGTGCCATCCTTTTACATATTTGTTTAATAAGGGTGTCACATTTAATTGGGATGATAAATAGTAGAAATATTTTCAAAATTTGAAGGACTTTCTAGTTAATCCACCTATTTTATTGCCCCTAATGATAGGAAAGTCATTCTTACTATATCTATCAGCTACATACAAAGCCTTGGGAGCACTTATATCTCAACATGATGATAATGGAAAAGAACATGCTGTGTACTATATAAGTCATACACTAGCCATGTATAAGCATAATTATATTCCCATTAAAAAATATTTTTTAGCTATGGTCTTTGTTAGTCAAAAACTACAACATTACATGTTAAAAAACAAGACCATGGTTATTTTAAAAGTAGATCCACTCAAGTATTTACTATCCAAAGAAAATTTACAAAGATGTATGGTCAAATGGATCATGCTTCTCAATAAATTTTAGATAGGATATATCAATCAAAAATCCATCAAGGGTCAAGTTCTTATAGATCAGGTTGGTGAACCCCCCTTACAGATATAGAGCTTCTAACATTCCAGTTCCTAGTCGAATTCATTATGACCATCATTGAAACACATTTTGAGGAGAATCATTGGAAGCTATATTTTGATCAATCATTAACAACACATGGATCAAAGGTAGACCTTTAGTTCATTACACCATAGGGGGATATAATCCCTAAATCATTCTGGATCAAATTTCCTTATACCAACAACATGGATGAATATGAAGAAATTATTGACGGGATTTGATAGGTAGTATAATGGAATATACAACATCTCAAGGTTTGTGGTGATTCTTAGTTAATCATCAATTGGGTTACAGATATTTTTTAAACCAAGGATGACAAACAAGTACAATACAAGGGCATAGTTGACACTCTCAAATAACATATTGAAAATGTATAATTTGAACATATACCAAGAGCCAGTAATAAAATAGTATATTTCATGGCCACCATTAGATCATTAATTCATCATATAGACATAACCAAAAAAAATACCAGTTCCTCATTGAAAATACACTAGTGTAAACTCATGAACCTTCAACCATCATAATGATTTATGATATTGTTGGTCTTAGATCTATATGGTATTTATAACTTTAAACCTAACTTCATGACTAAATAATGCCACCATACCTATCCTATAAATAATCCAAAGCCTTTATCCACTATGCCGCATATTATACCTTACTCAGACCAACCCTTTACTACCACCATTTTTATTGAAATATGCTTCATTGTTTAACTTCAATATAATACACATTAGTGTTATGATAAATTCAAGAAGGATTTTTTGGAGCCCAAAAAAGTGGGGACATCTTATCTAAAATATCTTGCATATTGGGTACTATTGGCCAACGATGGATACAAATGTATCTATGTATGTTAAAAAGTGCAATAAATGTCAAAGGCATGCTAATATAATTCATACCCTAGCCAAGACTCTAAAACCAATGCTTACACCATGGATATTTTTTACATGGGGACTTGATCTCATTGGGAAGATAAACCCCACCTCATTTGATGGCCATTTACATATTATTACAGCCACCAAATATTTTACTAAGTGGGTTGAAGCTATACCCCTCACTTATGTGACTAGAAAGAATATTTATAAATTCATCTTTAACCATCTCATTTTTTGCTATGGTATGCCTTTCGATATTATATCTGATAATGGTGAATCATTCAAAAACAAGGATGTCAAATTGGTATGTGCTAAGTATAAAATTACTCAACATTTTTCTATAGCATATTACCCTCAAGGTAACCAAGATGAAGAATCTAGCATAACCATTATCAAAATAATTAAAAATATTGCCAATCATGTTTTCCATAATTGGCACCTCTAAATATTCTATGCCCTTTGGGCATACTACACCAACTACCATACTCCAACATGAGCCACTTTGTATTCACTTGTTTATGGAAATGAATCCATTCTTCCCATCAAGGTCAAGTTACCTTTGTGAATCTCTTTGAAGCATGTCATAGATGATGAAGAATATCACATAGCTCACCTACAAGAGTTAGAGTTTCTTGATGAGAAACACATGCCTTCAATTAATAACCTATAAGTATACTAGAATTGACTTTGTGGACACTACAATCAACACATCAAACATAGAGAATTTGAGCTTGGTGATCTTGTACTTAATGAAAAACAACATAATACCATGGATAAGAAGAAACATAAAGGAAATTTTAAACCTAAATAGATAATCCTTTTCATCATTGTTACAAACTATGGTGCTAGAGCATATAGGCTCGTTACATCAAATGGGGATGAACTTGATGAGTCGATGAACATTATACACCTCAAGGTTTACTTCACTTGAGTGACCTAGTGTATTATCTATGAATCCCATTTTAGTTGTACCATAATATAAACATTATTACTTATACCATACCATTCTACTATACTATTATACCATGCCTTTTATATTGATCGAGTTATTTTTAACCTTCCCACCTAGCCCTTTGCCCTTGGTTCCATGGCCACATTAAGCACAAAGATTCATATCAAGTTTCAGTAGTTGTTATAATAGTATAGATAGAGGAAATATTTTGGATTAGTATGATAGTGGTTTGGTAGTAACATACTTCATTTCTTGTCCCATTCTATACCAAGTGTTCTTGATTATAACCGCCTTTGGGAAAATCAGCGTTTCACCATCATGCTACTAATTATAACCACCTATGGGAAAATTAGTATCATTAACTTATGTAATTATTTCCTAATTATAATTGACTATGGGAAAATTAGGGTCAATAATCATTTATCATGCCTTAAAGTAGAAACTTGCCCTTCCTATGATGTACTATACCATTTACCAACTTTACCTATTTTGTTGGATTTGGATGCTACCTAGTTAGATTCTTCCACTGTTAGGAGGAGATATAATGACTTGAGGTCCCATATTTGGAATATGTAGTTAGTACTTAATTTAAATTGAGTTCATATTAGTCACCCTTAATCCTCACCATTTTATGAGTAATTTAATTATGAATGCTCTTGCCATTTTATGATCTTGGATCGTTTAGTATCTCATAATTCTCCATCAAGTTGAGATGATTCAAGAATTTCAAAAACACTTGAAAATAGATATATAAAATAAAAAAACACTCCTAATTAATTAATTATTTACCTTTAGGATTCTAGGATCCCTATCTATCTCACAAGAAACCACTTCTTATTTAGTTTCCCCATCCTTACTGGGCTTAGCATCTCATGCTCTCACCATTTTTTGAGCCTATTCCTGTATTATTCTATTACACAATCATGTTTTATTTTCATCATTTTATTCTATCTTATTTCATGGGATAACTACATTTTTATTAAAGTTTTATTGGATCCTACATCCATATAACTATGTAGGCAATGTCCACTTGCCTAGTGCATCTAAAGACAACTCAGCCATCCCCTTCCTTTTTTTCTATTCCCCCATTTTGTTTGGTTGTTTATTTGTATCCTATCTTATAGGGTCACTATTAATCATATTTTTTATGCCATCTTGTTTATAATAACATTGTGATTAGCCATTATTATTTTTTGTTTCATATTTTTTCTCTTTGTTTTGTTTTGTTCTTCATTTTTTTGGTGTTTTGTTTTGCTTCTTTGTTTATTTTCCTGTTTGTTTGCTTTCTTATTGTGCCTTGATTTAGTATAAGTGTGTTCATTGGGTGATTCCTTATGTATTATTATTTAATCCATCCATATTCATATTTCAACATTGGAATCATCATTTTTATCATTGGTGCACTATTTTCAATTGAGTATTAGATCACATGTTAGTCAATATGAATATTTTGGCCAAGTTATCATGGTATAGAAAAAAATATCTCCATAAGCCTACAAGAAAATGAGGCAATGATATATTTCCTTAGCACTGGAAACTTCTCAATCTAATCCAAATCATATCCTACATAGATTAATTAAACAATGAAAAAATTTCCCCCTTGCTAGTTTGGATGCACATCTCCCTACTTGTAGGTTGCCCAAATTCATCTTTCTCCTCTGTAACAATTTTCCATCATATTATATATAATATTTTCCACTATCAAGGTATAATGATTGTAACCACCTCTAATAAAATCAGTGTATACCTTCTAACTTGTATTACTAATGATTCTAACCACCTTTGGACAAATCATTGTGTTTCCATCTATTTGGAGGTTAATGATTATAACTGCTTTTGGTCAAATCATTCTCTTTATTCTACCCAACTCAGGAACATTTTCATTGTGATAATGATTTTAACTACCTTTTGGAAATTCATTCCATTTTTACCCTATATCTTTTTCATTTGGGCAAATCCTTACCTTTTTTGTCCTGCCTACGTCGATGATTATACTTGCATGTGGGAAAATCATCCTATTTGTCTGCCCAATTGGGGTAACTCTATATGCCATTGATTATAACCACATATGAGAAAATCAATATTTACACCTCACTCATATTTTTGGTCCCATCATTTATTCCTTTAAAGGGAATGATTTCCAACCCCTTTACCAACTGCTCCCTTGAGAAGACACCTATAGTTCATCCATTACCATTGAAATCATAGGAATAAATGACCTTTTCATTATTTAAGAAGATATTAATATGACTATAGCTTACAATGCCTTATAAAAAAGGGGAAAATTATAGACACCTAAAATTGGCGACAACTGGATTTTGATTGGACTTCAGACCAATTCCTACCAACCATTGCAAATTAAACCTAAGAATCATTAAACATCCTAAATTTTCTTGTGCATCATTCATCAAATCTTATAATCATGTCAAGACATCCCTAATTGGGGTAACCTATCATATGCATTAATAATCTCTCATAGATTCAATCCTAATCATCTTGTGACATCAAAATAGTTAATTTGGCCTATAGATCTATTAAGTGGGGCACATGAACAAAAATCAAATCTTGAAGAGATAAATGGCTAATCAAAATTAATTAACAAGCTAAACCAAATTAAATGCCTATTTGAATTATACATTTGAAATTAGTGAATAAATAAAAAAGGAAATTCAAAAATACAAATATCCTACCCTTTCATCATGACCTTTGTGAGTTGTCAAGCTCTTTGGAAATATCCTAAAATATCTCATTTTGTAGACCCATGCCTATTCATTGAAAATAGTGATTAATTGACAACCATTAACTCTTATGGGGTTATATTTGACTCACCTAGGTTAGGTTTGAATTCATTCCATGTTTAAAATCCACCTTAATTCAGATTGGGGTGGGGTTAGTTTTTAAGCCTATAAATACAAGTCCTTTTCTATTTAATTTTAAGCTATTTTGGTGCAAATTATCATACACAAATGACTTCACAGCTTTGATAAGAGTAATGTTATAATGAAAAAATGCCTAGCAAGTAGTGTTATAATTCTAAAATATTAATCCAAGCCACAATACAAGCCATGGTGCCAAGGAGATAAGGAGCTACTCAACCTCCATTTTCCAAAGACTCTTTGAAGCAAAAACCAAGCAATCCACTCAACAATGCATTTGGAGCATCGAATGAAGGTAAAGGATTTGTTGTCTTTTGCATTTTAGTTGTGCTTTCATTTGTATTTTATTAACTAAGATCACCCCTAAGATATAGAATTGGAATGTAAGTTTTAGTGTGTTTATTGAAGTTTTTATTTCTTAAACTAACATGTTACTAACCTCCCTTCTTAGATTCCTATGATCACATATATATCTATATGAAAAATTCTTAATCCATAGAAAGTCAAGCTTCACCTATAAAATATAGGCACACACTATGATAATTATATTGATGAGATCATAGGCTAGTTCCCCATCCAAAATATACATTAAAAAAATATCAAAAAAGAAAAAAATTCAAATATTTAAAAATACAAAAACATTCATAATATTTTCAAAAAATAAGAAAAATAGGACTTGAGCATAACATGATATGATAGTTACTTATTTACATATGCTATTTATAATATATTATAGATAACATATTATTTTTCTATGCACACATACATTTAATAAGGTATTTGAGTGTGATAAAAGACATACATTACATATGTAGTCATATATGTTGAACTTCCCTTCTACCGAGTGGCCATGACTATGCTAAGGGAATCTAAAACTCACAAGTTACACTATAAAAATTTATATCTATGTATGACCCCAAATGAAATGTTTTTCTCCATATATTACAAGTGTCTTGCTAAATCACTCATACTTTACATTTTACTACATATAGATGCTATTTTGATAATAAATATGACATTGATACATATTAGATAGAATAAACTAGTTTTTAATTTTTCTATGCTCCATCAATATTATTTTATTTCTTGCATAAAAGGCTTAAAATTTATTTTTTATTATGTTCATACCTTGGGGCTTGTGTGAAAATTGTTTAAACTTCTATATGAAATCATTTATTAGTTTGTGCACCATTTGAAAATGTCCATTTAATGTGATCAATGGCATTATGTGTGAAATATTTGATTTTGTGAAATTTGAACATGTCCCTTGTATGAAACCTAAGGCCTTCTTTTATGACATTATGTGGTATTATGTGTTGTGATTATGTGTTTCATGAGCTTAATTATCAATGCCATAATACATATCATGAAATTTTAATACAAATAAGGTTAACTGACTACATGTTTCAATGATGTATATCTATAAAAAATATTGTATGCCTCATATTAAATATGTTACATACATTCTCTAATGAAAATTACATTTTTTATGATGACATACTCTCCAATATGTTAACATAATTATATATGGTCATATATTTATTATGATATAGTTAACTCTTCTTTTGAGATGAGTGACTTACATGTCATATAAATAATCTCAAAAAGGGGGCATCATAGTGGGTTTTTCTTAGAGATCCAAACCTCCATGAACATATTTGGGATAAAATATAGGGTGTAAAAATATAGATTACATGATTTCAAAGATTCAAACCAATGAAATATTAAGTTTTATAAGTAAACTATAGGTTTTGAAAAGATACAAAGTGATTTATAAATAAAACATATGATAGATATTAACATACAAATATAGATTCTGGGGGCATATGACATACATATGGACTCACTTTTCAAATACTCAAAGTAGATAATTATACACACTTAAAGGCATATTCTTTGGTATTTACAAAATAATTACAAGATCAAGGCTACAAGTTCTAAATACATTCATAATTGAGAATATGGATGTATACAATTCTATATCATTGAAACATATTCAAATGGATCATGATCCTCATTCATGCTCATGCTTTTTCAAAGTGGAAAACATCAAACTACAAAGTATCAAATTTTAAAGTTCAAAAAGAGATAAATATGCAATTTTAAAGGAAACATTCATTTCAAAGAAAATTATATGAGAAATATGGTCATGATGGGGGCATAGATATTATTAATTCTATTTCAATCATGCAAGTTAGAATCAAGATCCATCTGTAGTGGTGTGATTTAAATATGTGTAGGTGATGTAAGTTTGAGTCTAATGACACTTGATGACCTTAGCATCACTTCTAGTGAACCTAACATGGTTCCATATTTTTAGGTTAGTACATTTGGTACTATTCCTATTTCATAAAAATGGAATAATACATATTTCCAACTTAAGACATTGATTATTTATTTAAATTGGGACTTGATTATTCTCAATTCTACATTGGTTCAAAATCTCCAAATGTATTAGTAAGGGGGCATGGTTCTCCATTATTAGTTACAAGTTACAGGGAAATTTGGTTTCACCTATAAATAAGTATAGTCCTCCCTTGCTCTTTTTTTAATTTTATAATTTTAAAATTTAAGATTTTTATAAATTAAAATGACAAAAATTACTACTATATGAGTTGTTATAGGGTTTTCTAAACTTTAGTGCCCTACACAATTTAAGTATCTATGTTGTACACACTCAAGTTAAACTGTTTATCCTTTAATATAGCAATTTAATTTATAGAATAAAATGGTGGGGGAGGGGATGTAAAAACATAAATTTGGTCATAGGTACTTGATAATGCTAATTTTTGACATATTCCAAACCACATGACCTACGCATAAATACATGACTCTTATTGACCATTTCTCTAAGATATTTATCTATATATGAGCTCAATCCTTTATTTTATATTATTACTATAAAAAACATTTTAGTTTGAAATGATGAAGATATTTAAAATCACCATCATACTACCTCCGACTATGAACACATGTCTTTAACCTTCTTAGACAAGTTTTATCTAAGAAGATAACAACACACTACACTCTTATCAGTTTGGACCAACTATGTCTCACACTAAATAATGATTGTTTTCAAAATTTGAAATCAATATTTTGGGTATTCTCACATGTTTCATAATGTTGTATAAAATAAATTGTCAAAATATTCACCTATAAATATATGTCAAGAGTTACTCATTAAGACCAATTACTAAATTCACTTGGTATAAACATACATACTTATACACATTGATGAAATCAACCCTATTCTACCCAAATTCTACATTATTCATAAGAATAAATCATAAACCAAGTTAAGTGAATTCTAAAAAAAGTCAATAACTATCATTGTCAAGTATCAAAGCCATCTTCTATTGTATACACATAGTCAAACAAGTAAAATTTCACATTCAATTTAGGTGGGATAAATATGTGGGATTGATATACCTCCTTGGATTATTAGATATGTACCTAATGGTCAATCATCAAGGGGGTGATTTAGGTCATTTTAATCCATTACGTTCCCCTCTTTTTCTTTTAGGTTTTCAAGCTATCAAAGTGTCATAAGGGTTTCAAAGATAAAATAAAAAAATAAGGATTTATGTGCAACTAAACCCTAAGTGTGACATACCAAATTAATTATCATCTACAGGTAAAATAGGCACATGGATTATATTTTATGAAAAATAAAACTAGGACAAGTCCGTTATCAAGAGACTCGAGCACACTGCGTTACTATCCATATACTATGTTACTGTCAAAAAATGTCTTATGCTTCTACCGCTAAGTGATCACTTAAAGAATTTTGATATATATGTATTTTATTATATGCAATCAATAGACTGGAGTGAAATATATTATTTTCAACTTATAATAAACTTGTAAATATTTATTTTATGATTCTATACATGATATTGAGCCCGTATAGTCACATCTTCTTCTATTTTTCATAGTTAAAGAGTCAGAATAATCAATAAATATCATTGTGCAAGCTAACTATATTTATTATTAGTGTTTTTCCAAAATATAAATTCACCATATTTATTAATCTATCAAAATTATAATATTTAATCATCATATATCTTTAACATTATGATATTTCTAATTTTACATCTATAAATGATCATCATAAATAATAATTCAATTCATTTGTGTTTTATCAAAAATAGGGTAAAAACATTTTTAATTGAATCTTTCTTGGATATTGGATATTATTCATTTATATATCATGAAATGTTTAGTGCTTATTATGATTGAGCCATATGAGGTTTCAAAAAATGTTATCTTAATTGAGCACTTATTGTGAGAGATTCATGTCATCAACTAATATTGAAACAAGCATACATATTTATATCGATGGTTTCAAAATAATGTGGCTTATGATTTGTTTTGTTATTTTGTAGTGTTTCTTATATAGATGTACTTACATCATCTATATCCTTATGGTTACTTTTAAGGAAATCCTTCCATTTATTTAATCTAGATTATGTATAAAAGAGACCTCATAATTTATCAATGTTTACCATGTTTGAATCATCTCTATATTACCCTAGTCCTATTATTGTGAAATTTAGATGAGATAGATAATCATCTATGTTTCCAAGGATTAATTGTATTCATCATCACTCATCCTAAAAAATCATTTGATTTTGATCTTATATATTAAACACCAAAGGTATATATAGTATCTTGTCCTCTTTTCTTTAAAATATGTTTGGGGATCATTTTACTACTTATAGATTAGGTGGTATGTTTGGAGTGACTTATTTCCATTGGATATAATTATTTATCCTACCTCATATGCATGTATTTTATCTATCAATATGACCTATAATAGAGGTATCATGGAGGATTTAATCCATTAGATTATAGTATAAACCCTTCATTAGGTTTAACTACTTTTCAATACTAAAAAGGTATATAATTTGTATGATATGTATGCAAACAACCTCCACACATAAATTTTAAGCATTTATTTAAGGTGGATGTGATTTAGTCCATAACATGAATCCAAGGTATACCAAGTAATAGGTTATAATGCAAGTGGTTTGGCATCACTTGAAATATAATAGTTAATATTTTAGGTAATGTCACATCTAATATAATCATTCTTGATGAGGTCCAGAATTATCCCTCATCTTACTTATTAATCTTTCCTAGAAAACCATATTATGTTTCCATTCACACCATTTTGGCTTATAATGATGATATACACACATATTGTATGAATAATGTATATGCATATTGTTTTGGTTAAAACAAGTTATATTTATATAAACTAGTATGATTTAATGACTTTAATGTTTATGGTGTTACTAATGGAAAGTGAATAATGAAGAATATATTTGTTTAAATTTGTCTTATAATTTTAGCTATGAAGGAGAGAGATCCATTTTAATTGATACCAACTTATATAAAGTGTCTACATGGATTTATGGGCTAAAATAAATCAATTTGGAAACAATGGAAAAATAGAATTAAGGAGATTCTTAATATTGAATCTTATTAAGTATTTGGATTCCCATAAAAAATTCATACACTTAAAAAAATGGTATTTAATTTTGAGTCCATATGTAAAAATTATGACTCCTAGAAGCAGCACAAAACATCTATTATTCCAGCCCATAACATCTATTGTACCAACCCATAACAACTATGGCAACTTGTAATGATGGTTGTAGTCACTATTTGAGAATTGAAAGCAATTGTCATATTATAAAAACTTATTATTGAATAAATGAAATGTGTAAAATGGTTTTAAGGTTGGGAGGATGTTACACAAACTTACAACTAATTCATTCTATTTATTTCTTGCATTTCTATTTCCTCTAAGGTTATTGTAACAATGGAAAAACTGATTTCCTAATTGTTTATTATAAAATCATTGCTATCTTAACATGGTTGTTTAGATTATTTTTATAACCATAGATTTCAGTTATAACCTCTATATTATGTATATATTCTAATTATACCTTGCATTTTATATTTAAGAGAGAAGTTACAAATTAGTAGAAGTTAGCAAGTCAATAGTAGAAGTAGGTAAGTTAGTAAGTAGAAAGTATTATAATCAAGCTCAAATCAGATTGAAATACATATGTAGAAATTTTATTTGGATGAAGAAATAGTTTATTTGATTTAATCATGTCTTAAACAAGGAGGGGAGTCAAGGTACATTCCAACTGAGATAGGGCCCACTTGCACAGATATGGTTGTCTTGTTTCCCATCCATTAGATCTTTTCTTTTTGTTGTGTGTGTATTATAATTCATTTATTTATTGTAAGTGTTTCCTTTCAATTATATTTATACATTTAAATTCATGTGTGTTATTTTATTATGATGTGGGAATCTTCCAAAATAAATATTTTTATTTCAGTTCCAAAGATAGATCTAGATTTCATTTCTTGCATTTTACTTTCATATATTTCCTTTCATGCAATTTAAATTCTACAAGTGTGTTTTTACTATACAGAACCTATAAAAACCTCAAAATTTTAATGAAAATATCATTTCCTATACAATATTGACATATTTCCAAAGTATATGCACCCTTTGTTGATAATTAATGAAAGTAGCATAATCAGTAAACTAAGTGGCTTCCCCCCAGAAGAGGTTTGTTGGGTTGAATGTGAGAGACTAGTTTTATGCCAGTTTTATTGGTGTTTTGATTATTCTCATTAGTTCCTAGTAATTGGGAAGGTACATTATCAAAATCTATTATATTATTATTTAATTTATGAATAGATTTTATATAATACAAAGTGTTTGAATAAATGTGACATTAAAATTGTTCAAGTTTGATCGATTATCTATGAGAACATGCTTAACCCCATTATTTAATATTGGTAGTGATGAGATCCTTATGACTACCAATATTATCTTATCTCTACTGATAACATCCATGTAGACTATGTAAACATGTGACATATCAGACCATTATGCTTGTGATTGTAGATTATGTCTATGTGTATTATTTCCTTCAATCCTCTATGCTAATATTATTTTTACTTCTCCTAATCTCAATTTTGACCATAAGATAACCCTTGAAAAAAAGGTTAATATGTTTGGATGGAAAATACAACTAGTACCCAAAAACTGAATGATAATTTATTACGTTTGAATATTATGAAGATGTCTCAAACCACACACATTTCTCCAAATTTTATGTACATGTGTAATATCATGATAAATTTAGAATGTAATGTAATGTAATGTTTGGATTTCTACATTTAAAACTATGTAACTTTAACATACATGTGTATTTAAAGTTGGATTAAGGGATACTACTTTGAGGTTTTTTTACATGTTCATGCCTTTATGCTAATGCATTAAGAGAGTGTTCATTGGTTTATTAATGTAATTAAAAATAGTGACCAAGTCAGTGATAAACTTAGGATTTATTTATGTTTATAGCTGAATCTTTGATATTACTCACCATGATCACCTGATGAAACATGCCTAGGCCAACTTGATGGAGACTTTATAATTTGAATAATAGTTGTTAAGTATTCTTGTATGTTTATAGTAGAAGGCATACACATATAATAACCATAATTATCTAACTATTTCTAGTATTATCCTAGGAGTGAAAAATAATGATCTAAAATATGGAATTTTGTTTTTAGTATTATGGAATGTTTTTACACATTTTTTTTGATATTAAATAATTATATTTGGAAGATAATGTTGGCTAAGACAACAAATGGGTTGATGAATGGGGAAGTGTGAACAAGAGTCAATTTTTATTTAATGTCCAAGTATGTAAAAGTGTGATAAATTTGATGTTTACAAAGGGTCTAATACCAAATTTATTTGTATACAATATGATCCACACAAGGAAGAAGTGGGTTATGATAAGTTTAGACAAATATATCTTATGGAATTTGATATTTGAGAGTTCAAACAATAAATCATCTTTCCATTAAAGGAGATCAAATAAGATGTCACATTTTACGATGCAATGTTTTTTACCTTGATATCTAAGTTTTCATACAAAATACAACCCTTGTAACATGACCTATAGCTTGTGATTATACTATTAGTGAATTTTAAACATGTTTTATCTATAAATACATTCATATATCTAAGGGAGTAATTGGGAGGAAAATTGAATGTTGAAGTAGTTGGGAGTATAGATACTAGGATTTTTCCATTTATAGAGGTGTAGATCATGACCTTGGATACATAATTTAAAAAATTAAAAACCATAGTGTATATGAGACTAGAATGGGGTTGTGGTGCACTAAATATGATGGCATGGACCATAATAATAATAAATATCCCACATAAAATATTAAAGCTCTACTCAAGGCTTGTGAGGTATACCAAGAAGATCATGATGTGAGAACCTGCCCACTAATACAAAGGGACAATCAAGATAAGGTACTTATATGTTATAAAATATGTGACACTACCAACATTGATACAAAAAAACTATGGGTGATTACGAGATACATGAATAACATGAATTAGGGACTTGTGATGCTATAGTTGGATAATTATAGTTGAGTGTAAGGTATGATGGATATCTATATTATAAAGGATGAGATGGTGGAATAGGTGGGGGAGGTTCCTTAAATATTCACATTATAATTGTGGATAATATAACTCTACCAAAGGGTTTTCCCCAATTTTACCACTTTTGGGTATTCTAGAGAGTCAAACAAAAATTGAAAATATCTAGACCTATACTAAAAAATAATCTAGAAAATGGATGATCTACATTGACTAGTAGGAGAAAAATGAATTCTTAGGCAAGGTGAATAAAATAGCGATGCTGTCCCTAAATTAAATATTACCATGCAAGATGGAATCCATAAATAAACTAAGATGATGAAATATGCTAAAGAGAAAATGTATAAAATACCTCCCATGAATGTAATAGGCTATTTTTATCAGATAACATAAACTATTATCTTGTAGGAAGCTACCATATTGAATGTGAGGTGTAGGACACACATGAAAATGATTAAAATGTGAAGGAAAGCTAAATGTAGGGCCATAATGTGAAGGATATTGAATAAATGTATGAGATATGAAATATTTTAAAAATAGAACGGGTATTACCAATCCTAAAGACTTGGATTGAAAAAATGTAGTTAATATGCAAGAAGAGCCATAAGATATAGGTAGAAAATAAAAATGATGAAAAATGTGAATTGTTGGATATTATATCCACCCTTGGTCCCTAGGACACTTTCACAATTAAAAGGGGTATTTTTCCTGAAAAACCAATTGAGTATGACCTTCTTGTAAGCACCTTACTAATGTCTATTTCATTAAGACCTTAGGTATAATTGAGGACTTAGGTTGGCATGTTTTACTTCAAAAATATTATCACGTTATTAAGTAGAATAATTTAAACCTTATAAAAGTGATATTACATTAATAAATGTTATAAATGTAAATATTATAAGTTTTGCATTGTATCATGTTTAAATTTGAGTATTGTGAAGGTAATTCAAAGATAAATGTGTTAAAAGGTGGTTGTAACAAGTTTTAAAGGTTTATAATATCTCATTCATGTCTAAATAACCTCTTATAGTTGTAAAACAAAATGGATCATATGAGGCACAATAAAGTCAAAAGAGGAAAAAAGAGTCTCAAAAGTGCATTTCAAGGTGAAAAAGGGTCAAAATGTCTTATTTTGAACCATTTAAGTCATTATTTAAAAGTGGGACCTTTTATAATAATTAATAAATACATATAGTAATAAATTACCTCTCCATAACCTCCACCAATATTTTGAAAATGGTTCAAAATGTATTAAAGGTCTTGTTTTCTCTTTTTTTCTTTTATTTGATGGCTTTTATTCCTCTTTCAACGTGGAAAGTGCCTTGTCTAGCCCACAACCATTCCATTCTCAGAATGGTTATGGAGGTTTCATGGTTTATTAAATATTTTTAAAGGTTATTAAATTCCAAGGAGGTCCATTCATGAGTGAAGTTAATTGTTTCTAGGGAAAGAGTAGAAAAAACAAGCTTTCATGGAGGTGGTAGTCCAAGAAGTTGTAGGTTTTGGCCTAAAAATCCTAAACCATGGAGGTTTTTATAAAGGATTATGAATTATATTAAGTTAATAATACTTATTTAACATATATAATAGGTGTATTATACTCATTGATAGATATTCTTTGTATAATAAAGCAAAAAGCTTCAAAACATGGAGTTGTTCATGAAAATAGGCTTTTATGTGGTTTTCTTGAGAGTTTTAGAAATATACAAAGAGTTTAAATCCTAATAATTTATTTTATGAATTATATATGTTTTGATAGGAAAAATTAAAAAAAAAAATGTCTTTAAACCTCATGAATTCCAAACTAAAATATGTTTAGTAAACAAGCAGGCTTGCTACACTAAAAACCATAGTTTGCACAAAAAATGTCATATCTTGAGTTCTAACCATAAAAAACTATTAAAAATTGAAATAAATATGGGGGTAAATGTTATTTAACTTTAATATGTGTTTTAATATCTTTAATATTCCTGAGGAGAGATAAAATTCCAAAATATAATCTACATATATGTATTTTTTCATAAAGGCTTGTCTAGGCATCCTAAAATCATCATATACTGAAAAATACCCATAAGAAATGTCTAAAATTTTGAGGATATATGAATAATAATGTATAGTTTAATTTAAAAGTGGTTAAATTATAATTTAATGATTAAATATAAATATATTTTAAAAACATAGGTGTGCAGTCATGTGAAAATTCAAGAAATGCACTTGAGAGGGCACAAAAAGTTACATCGCTTCAAATTGGCTAATCCAAACTTCTTGAAACTTAGTGAGAATGTTTTTTAAATATTTTAAATAAAATATATAATTATTTATATCTCATTATATATAGGTAGGCCTTGTTTTAGGCTTAATTGAGTGAGTATGAAACTAGTATGGCCTCACCAAGGATTAAGAAGCTAAATAATGGTGTGGAAGGTTGCAAGGAGAGTGAGGGAAAATCATAAATTAAATTTTAAATACATAATTGGGGAATTAATTCCTATTTTATGAAAATCATGGGTGGAAAGGTAGTTTTTAGGCCTAATTAGCTTGCAAGAGAGAAAAGGTGGGCTAGTTAATGCTTCATGGAGATCAAAATAGACCATGTTTTATTATTATAGGTGAAAATGAGGACGTGGTTGGCCAATTTTAGCATTTTAATGACTCTATAAAATTTAAATATGACACATATAGATCCATCTATTCCATATTCCAATGAAGGTCATCAAGCAAGTAGGTTAATACATTGAGGATGACTAATAATATGGATTCTAATTGTCTATTTTCAAATATGTAACTGAAATCATGATGTAATAACAACATTATTGATAATTTAGTTCTCTCCTTTCCTCTCCTCTCTCCTCTTATTCACCTACATATAGGTCTATAATTGACATTGTAATGATCCCCTCTATTGGGTATGACAAGACTCTTCCCATTCAAAAACTTATAAAATTGCCTTTGAATCAATAAAAAAGAGATTGATTTACATTATTATATACTTGGGTTTTGTGTGAAATTATGGAGTTGTAGATATAATATTGTGGTTGAAAGCTATTTTTACTTGGTTATTGTCTAACTTTCTCACCTCTATATAAGGTAGGCTTCATTTTTTAGGTCATAGGTTATGTGAAATCAACTTTTGTCAAATAATTAACTATGAATAGGTGTCATTCCTCCTAGTTTAGAATTTATCCCTTGAACTTCATATGAAATAATTATACAAGAGTAATTAATTAAGGAGTTGTGTAAGCATGTCAATTATTTTGAATTTTCATTATGCAAATTCTAATATAGTAAGGGAGAATTACATTCTGGTGCATCACCTCCTTTTATGTTTATATTTTAGACTATGTTTCCTTCTTTCCCTTTTATTCATTGTAGCAGTAGAGATGGTTATAATATAGGTGATTCAATAGGGGAATTCACCCTCTATAGAGACTCACCCCTCACACAAATTCACCCACAGCCTAAGGGGTGTTTCCATTATATCAACTAAAGGGAGAAGTCTTGAAACCATTTTTACAAAAGGTGTACTTCAGACTGATAAATTTTTTTAGCATGCCTGATGGGGTCATATAGTCATATAATAGATAATAATTGGTGTTGTTATTAAATACAATAACATTTAGAGGTAGTTTCTATAAACACCAGTGGTAAATTTGAGTCTAATTTAGCTAGTTTTAGTATCTCAAACATCCTTTTTATCCTATTTATCAACCATTTGATGAGCCAAATAATCCCTATGTATTCTCCTCTACTACAAGTTAGCCTCCTCATGATATTAACCTATCTCAACTCATTTTCATACATTAAAAATCCAAATGGTGCTTTCTATGTGGGAAATCCCATAACCAATCAACATGCACATATGGAAGGAGAGACATGGCTGCAAGGGTGTAGGAACAAAAGGCCAAATTTTTTGTAGCATGCCATAAAGATGAACTAATATTTATAATTCCACTTCCTTAGGATCCTCAATATTCTCAATTATGGTAGCCTTCCCTGACTAGGCATCTTGACTTCAAGATGCCAAACCCTGTTAAGTTCACTCCTAATCAAGAAGAGAAAAATGTTTTATAATCTCAACTAAGTATAATTCCAAGTTTTAGAGGTCCCCATTATTTTATATATCTTATACTTATGTAAAATAAATCTTATGTCCCTCAAGACCAACCATCTCAAAAGCATATTATTTTACAAGAAACTCAACAAATCCTTCAAACTCACATATCAAGTCAACCTTGTCATAGCACCATTTCAATCTTCCTAAGTAGACCTATTATTTGGATAGCTAGTTAGTTGCATGGGTGAGAGAAAGATTCATTTGTGGAAAAAGAGGAATAATCTACTATTTGTGAGCTTGATTATGCTATGAAAGATGAGAAATCAGACCTACTACAATAAGAGGATGAGTATGATTAGCTAGAGCAACAAAACAATGAATAAATGGGCAAGTATGGAGAGGAAGAAGATATTATTGAATAAAAGAGGCTAATTTTATCTAGTCAATATTGCATTTAGGGGCATGATGATGAGGTAATATATTATAAAAATGAGATTCCATTCAACATGGAAGAAGAAGAAAATCAGTCTAGTTGGCATGATT